>CALNHX010004341.1:0-91327 GCA_940337035.1 Agriotes lineatus
AAATCTGACTTTTTGTGGTTTAGCAGATATGCCACAAATAAAAAAAGAGGCAATACAATAAAGGGTTTTTAATAAATAGATGTGAAGCTCATACTTGGAAGAGAAAGAAAAAAGAAATAGTCAAGGGCAATTACATGCATTAGATGTAACCTTGTAACCTTATAACTAGGAGTTTTGTCAATGACCTCTAGTATTTGGTTAAGAGCAGATGTATTACACAAGTCTTAGGCTATTTAAGATAGTTTACTGTACATTTGAAATTCTGTGAAAAATACTTATACAATTTAATAGAAAATCGTACGACACTCATTAATGACCAATAGAAAAATTAGTTCACGAGCCGTAACCAAGACAATAAAAAAATTTCTTGGAAATTTTTTGTAGGTAGACCAACCTAACTGTGAGGGTTTGTGGCGTTACGATTTTCTTACCGAATCTGCATTCGAGCATTAATTCATATCCGGAAATTATTTTCGTGCATTCCAACAACGTCCTAATTTGCCCTCGCGTCCCGCTCGGGCAAATTAATACGACGTTGTTGGACCGCACTCAAACAAATTTCCGGAAAGAATTGATGCTCTTATGAGATTATATGTGATAATTATTATATGTCGCTTTTTGGTGACAGCTGTAAGGAAAGGATATAGCAGTTAGCCTGGACACCATTGAAAAATTTCGTTTAAACAATAATTTTGAGTATGATAACTTAAAGTAAGGTGGGAAGTCCAAGTATCTTCACGATTAAATGAAAAACCTCTTGATAACTAAGTTTTATCAAATTTCTGTAAAAATCGTCTCTAATAGATGGGTTTATTGCACACATATTGCATCTCAAGCTTTCAACCAGTTTTTCGTTAATGTCTACCTTCAACCCAATCCATTATCAACTGCAATAAAATTTCACTAGTAACACTTGAAAATCGATCACTTTAAATTCATTGTCCCGAACGTGGTGGTCAACGCACTTCCGCGGGCCTCCACCGTTTCCCATTGCTTATCTGCCCGCCGCTTCGGTTTCCGCGAACAGAATAAATTATTGTCGAGCGAGTGACCAACCTTATCATTTTATGTATTATGTCATCAAACCACTTCACGTGTTTGAAGTGGCTTCTCGGTAGCTGGGAGCACCAACAATAAAAATTACAGCGGGACCGTGTCGTCTTCGTTAGAACATGAATTCCTCAAATGTTTGCTTTATTATCGCTCCTGTCGATCTCGAAACTCCTCCTGTACTCTGGGTGTAGTAGAAACAGCTATCGGTTTTGTAGCTACTGTCGAAGATATCCGAATAGAGGTGCTACAACAGCAGTGGTAATCTATAGCGAGCGCTGGGATACGTTCATTTCTGTTTGAGAATATTTAAAATTCTATACAATACTTTTGATATTTGCTGTGAATATAAAAACTCTAAACGAAGATATTTTATTATATTGAGAAAGCTAAACTAATATAATGAAACCGAATTGGAAAGTAATAGAGCAAGTGATAATACGTAAAAACAAAATCTCAAAGCAGATAACCAAAGGGACCGAAACGTTAAGGTTTCTTAAAAACATACAATTGGAATTAGAATTAATATATAGTTATATTGGTAAACTCGCTTTGATCTAAAAAATTGGAGACCAATCAGAGAACGACTACTGCCGAAAGGAAGATATTGAGAACGACCGAAGGTGCAACAAAGCTGGATATGATCAGAAACATCAGAAACGAATGCAAATACAGTAAATGAATTTGGTGAAATAGGAGAATTCTGGACCTGCTGATAGAACTAGATGATCTAGTAATCTAACGGTATATTATGTGTTCAATGGGTAAATGTGCTACTTCTGCCTCTAATAGACCTTGCAAGTACACCGTCCCAATTGAGGCCCTCGTTTTCTTCTTTTGATTCTTGTTCTAACTTTCCATATTTTCTTCTTCTTCCTCTTATTATCTGCTAGTGACATGGTATAACCACAAAGTGGTTTTGTGAGTCCTCTTTGAACTTAACCGGGTACGTGGCTAGCCTTGACCGTTGAGGAAGGGTACCCTTGTTAAGGGTTAACGTCTACCACAGGTGTTAACGTGGTAGCCAGGGAGCGTACGATTTTTAAAATCCTTCTATAGAGTACGCCGGGAATCTAACCCGGGACGGCCACCTGAGAGGCGAGCATTTGCTCGCTGGACCATCTGCTCACCCGTATTTTCTTGGTTATTTAATCTTCTTTTATTAAGTGCAAATGTCTCCATCGTCCTAGTTATATTTTGTATATATTTTAATACTGCATCTACTATCAAGTTGCGTCTTATATCCACAATTCATTCTCTGTCCATTATAACAACCCCTTGTACTGCTCTTAGATATTTCAAGCCTTTTGTTTGTATAATAATTTTCATATTTGAGTTTACCATTCATGCCTCACCTCCGTAGATTGAAATAGGTCTGTGAATAAACACCATCATTTTCGTTTCTATTGAGACTCCTTTTCTCCATATAAAGTTCCAATTCATTAAGTAATAATTGTTTACAGTTTCCGATTCTCTCGTTTATATCCTTACCCTCCTTCCCATTGTTTTGTGTCACTCCCCCAAAGTATTTCAAGTCCAGTAGCTTTTCAATTTATTAGTCTTTTGCCCTAGCATTAAGTTTTTCGGGTTCTTTAGATATCCATTACTTTTGTTTCTTTGTGTTTATTTTCCTTCCGTGTTTGTGTTACTCCAAATGTCAAGATTATTTTGTAGTCCCTTAACACTTCCTGCCATTAAACCGATTTCATCCGCAAAAAGGCATTCACTTACTTCTCTTTTATATCCTACAACTTTTTCATTTTTGGATAACATTCAAATCATTAATTTCATCTATAAATACTGTAGACTGCACGGGGCTCATTATACCTTATACCTTGCTTCTTAGCAACTCCGTATATTATAAGCTCTTAATTGTTTATATCACTTTATTGTTTCTTCACCTTTTTTTATTTTTTGTAATATCTGCGATTTTTTACCGTGAATACTTTGGGCTTCTTCTAATGATTTTTCTCTCATATATCTTTAGTAATATTTAGTTTCTCCCCCCCCCCCTCCTGTAATTGCTACAGTTTCGTATGTTTTCTTTTTGTGTTTAGGTGTTGTTATTACTGCCTTCGCTTCCCATGATCTCTTACAAACTTTGCAAAATAGGATCGTCTCCTCCGGTCCTATGATTTTAATCATTTTAGCTGTTATTCGATCGTGCCCTGATGATTTACCGTTTTTCATTGTCTTTTATTTCTTCCAATTCGATTTTCTGTATCTCACTACTTTTAGGGATTCTTCATTTCCAATGGTGTATTAATTTATATTTTATCGGGTTAATGTAGATTCATTTCCTATTGTCCATTTTCTCATAGAATGTGTTAGCATTGTACAGTTTTTTCTTGTTCGAAGAAATGATATAATCAGTGTATAGTACCAGTCACCACATATGGAACGGAGACAAAGGCAATTATAGGAAAACTCAGAGTAAATGAGAGAACTCTTGAGAGGAAAATTATTGGCGTAACCTTAAAAGACCACAAGTCCAACATTTGGATTACGGAAAAAACCAAAGTGATAGACCCAGAGTAGCTCTTTATTTCAGTTTGCTGCAGCCTGTTACCGCAATAGCTTCCTCTAATAATCTTTAAGTTCTAGAGAGTTAAATATCTTACATCAGTGTTGGCAAAGTAATGGTAAAAGCAATTTTCGTAGAATACATAAAATCAAAAGGACCATGGTTTAGATGTATGCCTTTATGTCATTACAACAACATGAAGGTTATTTTTCATAAATCAATAAATGGTTACAGTGACCGAATGATAATTCTAACACAATCCCTTCATGCGAGTCCAATTAAACGAACACTTTTCTTCAGCGTATCAGATAAAACAGGTTTGGTAAGTATGTCTGCAGTATTTTCATGAGTATCAACACATTCCATAAAAAAGTTTTAGAAGTTACATTCCATTTTAATTTCTTCTCATTCAATTTTCTCATATTAAGCTCTAGCTGACACAACCGGATTGGTGGCCAATTATAAAGTACTTCTTTTGTCACGTCGTAATTTGGTTGGTTCCGATGATATCTTCAACATTTCAACTTCTAGTTAACGTAAACAAAATAACTCTTAAATTGCTGCGCTAGTTACTTGATAAGTATGGAAGTCATTTTTTATAAGACTCCCTAGATGTTCTTTCAAGGTTATGTTACAATATCAAACTGCTTTAACGACACCCACGGATGAGCGAGTGCCGAATACTAATTGTGTCCGGAAAACGTCCACACTTACCCTGGAAATCCCTACAAAACAGGCTAAAGGCCACGGCTCGAATACGCTCAGGGAGATAGGCGTGGTCCTAGAATCGGGACACCATAGTGCAAGCGGGTCAGTATGTATAGGATGTTACAAAATAAATGGGCGCCACAAAAGCCAATAGGGAAAACTCACGCCTAACCGAATCTTGAAAGCGAAACGGGGTAGGATTCTCAATTACTAACTGTGGAAACAGCAACATAGCGACAAGCACGCCAACCTACCTGCAATGCTTATTCACCACGTTCGGGCCTCACCTTACATCGATCTTGACACAGTGACTAAGTCACCTTGTAAATAAACATGTACAAAAACAAGGGAAAATTATAAGTCATTTACAGTTAACATGGCCGAAACTTTACAGATGTACCGAAGTGGTCGACATGTACAACAATCTAGTAAATTATAAGGGGTAAATGCTAAAAAGAATGAAGCCCAGCTGAGAGACGCCTTAACTAATGACTATTACGCACAACTAAGGCGGACAATAAGTTAAATTCAATTATATTTAAATGTCAGCTTGCGACAATGCAAGTTTATTACGCAAATGCTAAATTTGTACGTGAATGTACCAGGCTTGAATGAAGCGTCGGAGGGCAAATATGTGAGTTTTAGTTACATTTAGATACAACAAAGCGCACACTACCTTAATTAGTGGATTGGCCTCAAAGCGTGGCGTTGCGTGTTGTAGGCGGACGACGGTTATCGCAGTTACTGCTGTTGAAGTGGTGTAGGGGGAAGCAGCGGCGTCCAATAGATCAGCTGCATTATTCCCGGGACGAAATGTGCTCTGCCTCCTTGGCAATTACAAACATCGGCGTGGCAGGCCAACGGGCCTCCGTAATTAATGAGTGGCTTAAGCCAACAAAGCGGACACCACCAGCACTGCACCCCGAAACACAATAGCCCACTCTCACTATTTGTCAAGCACCGTTTGACTCAAAACACAAGCCACGATCAAAACAAACCGCCCCGCACCCGAACGAACGGGCGCGGGGCGGAAACACAATCACGACTTTACTCTGTGGCGGGCCGAGACAGAATCCCCAAGCAAAAACAGACGCCAGCCAGGCTTCGCGCGCAACTCTCTGCCACGGCAACAGATGTGGCCAATAGGAGAGCGGGAAGTCTCGCCTGATGACGATGAAGCAGGCCGCGAGCGAGAAAGGGCGACTAAGCTTAAATTATTCGAGACAGGTCTCTCGCTCGCTCCCAAGGGCTAAGTTTTGAAAATGCTGTAACCAGCGCTCTTAACTGCGACGGGATCAAAACAGCTGTAAATACGACTCCATAGAGATTAGGGCGGTGCGCTAAACCTTTAAGCAAACCAAAAGCCACGTGCGTGTCAACTTTAGTATTCTAGATGCAAATAGCGGAATAATATACATAATATACAGGAGAAATAGTAAATTTTGTACTGAAACTGTTCGAAATGGTTACGTAGCTATAGAAATTAAAGAAAAATATAATGGCCTGACAGTTAGAAGTAGCAAACAAACCCATTTCAGGTGCCTTGAACCGCCCTTGTCTCGACTGATAGCTACCTGGAGCAAATTACTGCTCTTCTTCTAGTGGTGCGCATCCATTCCGGACGCTGGCAACCAGCATGGTATCTTAACTTTATTAGCTGTTACTGGTTGTTTTTTGTGTCTAGCTTTGGTTTTGCGTTTTTTTAAGTACCGCTTTCTCTCGTAACACAATGTGTCATCGATTTCAAGTTCGCAATTGAGTGGTTACTTAGATATCGTAAGAGTTTTTGATTTGGTTATGCTTATTTTCGTATTATACTTTTCGGCTCTTTGATTGAATTGATATAGCAATACCTGTTGGTTGTTTTCTGACATGATCAATGATCACAACGTCGTTAGCATAAGCTAGTATTTTTATTTATTCTGGGCCTATTTCATCTTAGATTATTTTGTCCAGGATAAGATTGAAATAGTTATTAACGCCATTAGGTCGATATACATATAGCAAATAATGGACGCGGTTGATTTTTTAAATCCGAGATGACAGCGGAGGTTTATAATCAACCAAGTCCGTTATTTGCGTATCGGCCGTGTGTCGTTCAGGATTTTTCGTAATACAAATGTATACATCTTAAGAATAACTTATTAAACGTAATTTAAAGATCACGTGATTTTTAACGGCCATCGGTAGACGGCCGTTGTAGATTAATTTTGCTTTTTTAAGATCACGTGCTCCCTAACGGCCGGCAGCTGTTATGAATAACTTTTCATGTGTTTGTTTAGCTCAGTTAAAATCGGTTAAAATGCAATAACGGTATAGTTTTACGAAAAATATTAAACTTGCCCCGTCTCGTTAGGGAATTCCATTTGTTAGCGGTAGGTCTTGTATAAATTCCTTGTCCACTGTTTTCTGTATTTAACTCCCTTATTATTTGTATTGTATTATTTTATATTCGTTTCTCTTTCAGAATCTGAATTACATATTTTAGCTGCCCTTTGTCGAATTCCTTTGTCATACACATAAAACATGTACACAATGGTTTATTAAATTCCAGTGCTTTTTCTTTTAATTGCCTCATAATGGAAATGGGATCCAGAATAGACCTCTTCTTGTTTGAAGCCTTGTTGTTTCTCGCTGATATTCATTGTGTTCCTTATTTTTTTCTTTTATTACACTAGTGATATTTTGATATAGTGCTGAATGAGGTTACACTTTTGTAATTCTGTATACCTTTCTTACTTTCCTTTTGAATGTAGGTGGCGTGATTCTTTCCTACCATTGTCTTGGAATTGTGATCGCTGTTGCGATGTTTTTTAATAATTTTGTAATTTCCTGTATTAAGCAGTTTCCTTCGTCCTTAATTAATTCGTATGTTACGTTGTCTTGGCTAAGTACTTTTCTGTTTTTCAATTTTTTCACTGTTATCTTCACTTGTTCATCAATAATTGTTAGGTCTTAATGTGATGTTTCTGGGTATTTTTCTTCTTCTACATCCTTTTCTGTTTCGTGGTTATTGACGATTGATATGCTTTACCCATTCCTTTTTGCTTAGGGTGTTTGTTTCTGTGTATTCGTCTGAATGCTTTTTTCGACTTTCTAACCATTTACAGATTCTTCTTTCGGCCCTGTATCAGTCACTTTCAATTTCTTACTTGACGTTTTATCAATAGTTTAATTTCCGTTTACGATTTCAACGTATCCGTCTCTGTATCTTCCTTGTTGATACCATTTACATCTTCGTTCCAACAACTTCATAATCTACAATTGAATCTTTTATTTTTGGTATCTTATGCTATGTTAATTCTCAGTTCAGGTACCAGTTGTTCTCTCACCACACAGCCTTGCAAGAAATGTCTCTTCCGTCTTGAATTTCGTAGTCGGATCTTGTTTTCCTTATCCTATTTTCGGACAACGCCTTAATATGACCATTTTTCTTAGTACATATTCAACAACGACGTCCTTTACCTTTTCGTTTTTGTTGAATCTCCTTGATTCGCTGTAATTTTCCTTGTCCATACATGCACTTGTTTTTTGGTTTGTTTCGATGTATTTGTAGGATTCGATTGCGCCCCTATTAGGTCTCCCGTCCTGTAACGCATGATTTGAGTTTCGCGCGTCTCCCGCCCGCTTGGATATTGCTCGTATCGGCACAAAAAGCGACTTAAACTTGGTTTATCTTTTCCCGGCGTCCATCTGCCTTTTTGATGCTTGATGGCCAGCATTTAGCGTCTTCTGGAAGTATCCAAGTTTCTGAAGCATGTGGTTTGATGAAATTCAGTCGCTGTGTAGTCGATGATAGCAGTTTTAGAAGTTTTATTGGAAGTTACCTCATGTCAGTTTTCGGCGGAGTCGTGGAAGCGTTCTGCTAATCCTTCTTGTTACGAGGCTCGACCATCTGCAGTAAGTCGTTTCAGGTTTTTTGTGTCGTATTTGGACAGTTCTTGATTCTATTTTGGGCATTTTCCTTGTAGCCGCAGGTTCGGAGATTCCCGTTAGCCCCCTGCATTTGCTATCAGCTCTAAAAGCACCAGCCGTTTCCGACCTTCGTGTGGGCTGTTTGACGTTCTACCTCCCACGTTATCTGTGCTAGCTACGTGGCCCTCCTAGCGGGCAGAATTACTTCAGCAAAAGAAATTAGTAACAGGTTTTGATTTCCCTTTATGTAGAGCCATTTAATACTGAGGACAGTGATCCAGTGCTGAGTGCCCCATTCGGTTGCTACCGTACCTGCCTAATTCGGTCAGCATTTCGGGAGCTGCATTTGAGACTCTGGCCGTTATGTGCAGTTCGCTTCACGAGCTTCGTACCTGAATGCACTCAATGCTATACCTTTTTAAACTGTTTTAATCTGTGTTATAAGCTAGTTTTCTCGCAACCAGAGTTTGCGTTATGAGGTGTACCTTAAAGTTGGCCCATATTTATTACTCTATGTTTAACTTACGTTTAGCAAATACTCACCTGTACTTTGTACTAAATGATACTGAATTCGTGATAGTTATACAGTGATACCAGCACTGTGGTTTTATTATTGTTACTGCTACCTGTTCCTCTGTCGAGCTTTTTTTCAGAATTTTGGGCTACATGAGTTTACGAATTTTCTGTGATACCTGGATGATCTTGTCATTAATTAAATTAGTCGGTAGTCATTTTGTCTTCTAATTAATTATTAGTACTTAAAGAACTGCATTCCGTCTCTCTGAATTAGTCCAGCCGGCAATTGTATCCTCGTAGTCACTAATGTTTTAGAGAGCTTTAGCCGACGAATCAATTGAAACTAACAGTGTATTGTATTATCTTGAAGAAGTAAGCTTAAAAACTGTATGGTAATCATTTGATTCTATCCTTTTGTAATTATCGGCGCAATAATTGAGATATATGTCATATTTGGGACATCTCTAGCCTTCTGAAGTAGTTCAGATAATTCATGTTTGTCATCTTTTTTTTATTTAACATAAGACGTGTGCACCAGGTATATTAAAACTATACCAATTTTCAGCAAAATGGTTTTGAAATTTATCCTCGCACTTAGTGACTCATTATTCCTTAATAAAATTCTTAGATTATCGTTTAACAGAAATCTTGTTCCTTTGTACGATGATGTTGTTCAGTGTTCACTAAAGAAAGCAGTACAGCACGTGGTCTAGTGAATTAGTCCATTTCTTGCTACGTCGGTATTAAGTTCGATCCTCATCAGAGGCATTAACTAATTTCTTTTTTAAATAAAAAATAAAATTTATATTTTCATTGGTAAGATGTGTGCATCATATTTCATTGACTCGATGCACATTTTATTTTATTTATTGTATATATACGCACACATATGCGTTTCTATGGCCTACGCTTCTCCAAACCTGCTTATGAGTCGAGCTATTTTCAGTCAAGTTTGTATGAATGAACACTGAACCTTACTAATCCAGTGACAATAACGACATATCAATTTACCGCCGTACATAACTCACGCAGGCAAGAACAATACAGGAATATTAAATTATTTATATCACTGCCTACGCCTTCCAAAGAGCACATGTCACTAATTTAAAAATAACATTATGCGCATTAACAATGCGTTTCAGAAATAGTAGTTGGCTAATAAGGAATGGTGTTACAAGCTTTATAAAACGCTCGGAATTAATTCTACCGGTAGGTGTCTGCGGAGAAACGACTTGTAGCACTGCAGGTATTAGATCAAAGATGAAAGTTAAAGGACAGCAGCCTGGCAGCACTACTGTTTGCAGTAGCAAAAGTTGCACTTTTTGCTGCCGGACTGATTGAGCAACATTGAAATGGCAGGTTTATAGAACTCACAAACGTGAATGGATACATTCGTTGAAACGAATTGAAGAATCTTCAGGGTGTAACCAAACCAAGGACTGTTGATAACAATTTAAATTATGCACGACACCAAAGAACTGTTTCTAAACCCGTCCCACAACTCGCCTCCTCTTTATCAACAAATTGGCGTTTAAGAATTTAGCAGCACAAATGTATATCAGCTTCCGGAGATATTAAATCAGCCGGCGAGCGATGAAGCGCGATAACACTTGTGGGAAGAATGGCCGTTTGAATGCCTAATTTAGCTATCGATGGGATGCATACCTCAACTCATTAGCTTTCAGCAGAGCATGGCAAGGATCATTCATAAAAATTAAGCACTCGGATGCTATTTATTATCCCGAAGCCAAAATTATATCTGCAGCTGTTTCGTAACAGCCAGCAGTTCAATTAGTTCCAGTTCGAATTTTCTAATAGGCGGCATTGCATCACGCAGCCTACATGCTAGTTGAAATAAAGTAGCCCCCTAGGGTGTTTAATTGTGTTTGCACCGTTAGAATGCTCAAATAATGACTTTTAATAGTGCTAATGTACAGCTTCTGCATGCGCACGTTAATGACTATCAACTAATCTGAACAGCCAGTGCGAACGAGGCCTACGAAATCGAACGGAAGCTTAAAAAGCAGTCACTTTCAGAACATTGATTGCTTTCGCAGAGTTGGGACTTTAAACTTACACCCTATCATGTCACTCGAAATTAGTGATAGTAATTGTAGCTGGTAAGCTTCCTTGAAATAACATTTTAGAAAACGCCGTTTTTATAAGGTACAATGAATATAAGGGTTGTTTACAAACCACTAACTCTTACTGGAAGCAAAAGCTTTGGGATTGGTAAAACAAAACTATTTTTTCTAAGATACATGACTGCTATTTATACAAACCGGTAAAAGTTTGTGAGACCTTAAGAATAGCCTTGGTTTTCGGAATAGGTACTACCCAAGACCTTTCAAGATCAAAGTGAACAGTCCAACGCATGGTCACATAAGACTTTTCTACATTTGGTAGAGGGTTATGAGGCCTTAAGGTTAGTCTTGGTATTATCTACCAGACATCAAGACTGAAATTTTGAGATCAAGTCAAGTCAAGACTGATTGTCACAAAACCAAAACAGCAAATATCTAATTACATAAAAGTTCTTTCTATACAATTGGTAGAAGTTCATGAGACATCAAGGCTAGGCTTGATCTTGTTGTACCGTTATTTTGATTTTTTGCACACTACTTAAAATCCATACTGGAATTTTGGGACTAAGACTAACACAGTCACAAGATCAAGGCAAAAAATAAATAGTCACTTGAAACTTCTTGAGTATTGGTATAGGTTCGCAAGACATCAAGATCAATCTTGTTGTTGTGTTGTCTTGGTTTTTGTTCGGGGTTCTACCTAATACTAAGACTGAAATTTTAACAAAAACTAGCAGCAGCAAAACCAAAACAATGCTACATAATCTCTTAAACGTTCTATACAATTATTGATAAAAACTAACAGGACCCCTGATTGTCAAAAAACACGACAATACATATGTAATCACTTAGCCTTGTTCTTGTGGTAGTGTTGTCTTAAATATTGAGACGCTACCCAAGATCCAGCCCAAAATGTTTTTACCAAAACTGACAGTCACAATACTAAGATAATACGTAATCAGTTATTACTTCTAGACTATTGGTACACATGCGCGAGACACCAAGATTAGTCTTGGTCTTGTCGGTGTTGTCTTGATTTGCAAGATTAAGGGAGAAAGCTTTTCAAGTAAGTCAAGTTTAACAATCACAAAATGAAGGCAATAACATGTATTGGTTCACGAAACTTCAAGGTTAGTTGTGGCGTTGTAACGCTTCGCAATTTCAGAATTTTTGCTTTAAGTTATTAATTACTTCTCGCGGGTAGCTCTGGTCGAGTCAAGTTTATACAAGTGTTTATTTTTTTTTAACTATTTTTACAAAATAAAATATGGATTTTAAACTATTTACAAGAAAATAAACAAAATATACTTCTTCCTGGGGCCTCTGCGGTGCGGCCGGATCATAGGGGTGAAGGGTGGCGTTCCCCAGTAGCGTTTACGGAAGGTTCCTCCTGTCCTGTGATTCGAATAGATATAAACAGACCAAAATTAACAAATTTAGTTTCGACGTGGGTTTCTCCTGATTTTGGGCTTGATAAGACTAAAGCGGAAATGATTCGGGGGTAGTTAGCGACCACCCCAAGCCGAGCAAACGAGAATGCTCGTTGCTCTAGCTAAATGAATTTGAAAATTCTCAAGCCCGACCGCGACCTTTGCGCCCGGCATTTCGCTAAGACCCCCCGGAAAAATTAGAGAGGCCCTGGTGCGCGCTCGTTTTTCAATTCGAATATTATGCGAGCTCGCGGCATGGGAATTTGAACTAAATTTCCGCCGCTAGTAAACCTCGGGCTGGCGACGAACTGTCGGGAGGAATTATTTATTAGCAGGACGATTTCACAGGTTACAAGATAGGAAAAATAGACAAATCTAAACGTCACAATGTTGTTCCAATATGCTCTAAAATTAACAGGTCAGGGTAGGTTTGGGGCTAATTTGAGCGGGAAGATGTTGTTCCAATGCGCTCCAAGATTAACAAGACAGGGTGTATTATGAAGAGGATTACTTCGGCAGTTTTACTAACCTAGTCAAGGGAGGTTTTTGGTCAGGCATTTCGGGACAGTATTCTGGTTTTAACGGACAGGTATCTGGACTGGCGGTGAATGGTGGAGCCCCTTGGGCCCAAGGGCCCAAGTTACTCCCCGGCTGGGTCTGGATTCTGAAAGGAACGGGTTAGATCTGCCTTCGGACTGAGCGGGCATTGCTGTTTTATAATGATTCGATCTCATTCAACGTCGTCTACCTAGAAAAATCTAAGAAGGGCTAAACGTGATACTTCGGTGCGGACGAAAAGTAGGGATGCGCGGATCGAGCAGCGCGGTGTACCTTGCGCAGCTCGCCGGTTTCACACCTGTACTTTTATCGAACAATCGGCAGGATCTCTTGACGGAATTCTTTCGGTTTTTCTTACCCTCCGCCTGGGTTCGCGCGTAACGCATTCTTGTGACAGTGATATCGCCTACATATTGATAACGGCAATTAAAACGTTCTAAAACAATTTGGAGGCACATGAAACGTAACAGTCCTGGTGTTTCCTCGATTTTCCAGATAACCTTCACGATTAATCCTAAACTTAAATATTCAAATTTCTACAGGGTGTTACAAAATGTTGGGCTGGCTATACATAGACGGTTTCTACAACCAAAAATAAGCAAAAAAGTTTATATAAACATATGTCCTAAAATGGTTCGTGAATTACAGCCACTTGAAATTTTTCACCTTTTTATTTAAAAAAGGTTACAGAAAACGGGAGTTTTTAATGTAAATCATAACAAATGTTCAAAATGAGCTCCACGGGCAGCAACACACTGCTGAGCTCGTCGTATCATGGACTGCCTCTGTAACAACCATACACAGTAAGCTTCTCGTGGTGGGAAGTCATTCTCACTAAGTCCCTGTACTCTTTGCAGGTGGTACGGATAAAGCTGATTAGTTTTTAAAATCCGCCACACACTCACATGATCGACAACTTCCGCCGATGCAATTCTTCGAGTACTAGCACCTGCATTTTCTTCAACACGATCCAACACACGTTCTTCCAAGTCCAAAGTTCTTGTAGTTCTTGGTCTGCTGCGATCTCGGACTACCGGTTTGAAGGATCCTGTTCCCCTTAATCTAATATGAAGCCTTTCAAACGTTTTTTCATTTGGTAAACGTCGGTTTGGGAAATGGTCTGCGTAAAATCTTCTTGCTTCTGTTCTGTTACAATGTGCCAAACCATACATTAAATGCATGTCTGACATCTCTTCGAAAGAATAATCTGCCATTTTGTACTATTAATTAGAAAACAGTACTAATCAAATAAATGACTTCATCAACTGTCACGACTGAAAACAAAAAGCACGGACTACCTACTTAATATTGGTCTGAAAAGCTTTAAGTAAATTTCTTTAAATTCACAGCTGTAATTCAGTAACGAAGCATTTTAGGACATATGTTTATATAAACTTTTTTGCTTATTTTTAGTTGTAGGAACCGTCTATGTATAGCCAGCCCAACATTTTTGTAACACCCTGTATACCGACAGAAGAAGTTCGTCAGACATCAAAGTGCGAACTTATTTTGGAATTATCTTGATTTCAGAATACTAACTACTCTAGTTTACAACCCGACTTTGAGCGGCTACAAGACGAGAACAATACCAAGACTTAAGTATCAAGCCTAATATTTTTATTTTACTTTTCAAGCCTCGAAGTGTCGCGAGGAGTCCAATAATTGTTTGTTTATTATATAGAAGGTCTAAGGATGCGGAGTACCAGCTACCTCAGACACCTACTGCTTTGGTCATATGATCAAAAGTCCTACTTAGATTTTTGCCGAGACTAAGGAGTTCCAAACTTAGCAAGCGATCTTCTATAAGCTACACATTGTAGTAACATTGGCCCTACGGTTTTACATCACTTCTACATGATGGCATTCTATAAAGGTTTTCATCCCCACTTCTTATTTTTAAAAACTTCACCGGGGCCGGGAATCAAACCCGTGACCATTAGATCAGTCAGAATGGTTAACCACTGAGCTACCGAGCCCGGCATAGTTAAACGTTTTTAAGCATTCCCAGTGAGGTAAAATTACTATAAAATGCTTAGCTTGCAGAGAACCTTGGAGAAAAAGCTGTTTTTTAGTAATAATAGATATTAACGATACAAGTTTGATTATGAGCATCTTAACGGAACGAGTTTGATTGACAGAACGAGAGGGTAAGCAGAGTTCTGCGGCAATCAAACGAGTCTCCTTAAGTGCCATAAGCAAACATGCATTGTTCAATATTTTATCTTCATCAATAAATTCTGGTTCAATATATTTTTTATATAAAAGGAGTGCATTAATATCTATCCATTACAGCACTGAGCGCGGTAATATCACACTCAGTGCGGTAATGACGCTCTTAACGGTACCAAAATTAAAACTTGTTTAATAGTCTAGAACAATACCGATGAAGATAAAGGGTATTTACAGCAACGCAGAACATAACTTTTTGTTTTCCTCAAAAAAGTGTTTTTTGTAACAGAAGAAATTATTCGCAAAATTGAAAACTGGTATTGAAATTGTAATAAAGGCGGTTATTTCATCAATTTTATTCTAAGTTAATCATGTAGATATAGATATGACGCTGTTAACACGATTTTGAATGCTTTCTCGGCCATTGTCATTATGTGACGAACGACTTCGAGGATTAGACCGTGCCACCCACTTTGATACGCTTTATCTGCGGTGAGAAGCAAAAGAATACGGTAGGGATAGAAGAGCATGATAGCTCAAACTATTAACCACGCTGGAGCAAAGCTTTTTTATTCATTGGATCAACGACCGTAAATGGTTTCAAAAGTCTTTATGCGAAATAGAAATGGAGATTTTCAGACTGGAAGTTTCATGAAAAATTATTTTATGGCCGGTATCACGTTGGTGTTCGGCGGTAGCCGATGCTTATACCAGACCTGACTTGAGATAACGCTGGTGTTCAGACATACGGATTTTTACTGAATGACCTGTTTCACCAAAGTACACAGCATTACAGAAGCAAGGGATGCTGTAAACCCCTTTTTATGACACGATGTTTAATTTATCTTTGGGAGAATGAAAAATCTGCGAGATCTAGCTAAAAGGTTTGAACGCCGTCTTTATAAGAGCTTTTCGAATATGACTGAATTTACCCTGATGTTATAAGGTGAAATATTTGTGTAATAAATAAAATTATTCCATTATTCTACCTTTCAGTAAAACTTAGCCATTCCGGCGTTTTATAGTCGAAACAACTTCATAAGCATGTTATGTTTGACTAGCTTTTACCCGCGACTTCGTTCGCGCGAGGTTCGTTATTTGTGTATTAAATAATGACTAATTATTTTCTGTCATCCCATCCCATCCCATCCCATCCTATCCCCGTCCCCGCCCCTTTCTCCGTCCCCGTCTCCGTATCGTCCTATTCCGTCCCGTCCCGTCCCGTCCCGTCCCGTCCCGTCCCGTCCCGTCCCGTCCCGTCTCGTCCCGTCCCGTCCCGTCCTCTCCCCTTCCATCCGATTCCTTCCCTTCCCTTCACTTTCCGTCCCGTCCCGTCTCGTTCCTTTTCGTCCCGTCCCTTCCTTTTCCGTCCAGTCCCTTCCTGTTCAGTCCCGTCCCGTCCAGTCCCGTCCCGTCCCGTCCCTTCCCCTTCCATCCCATTTCTTCCCTTTCCTTTCCGTATCATCACGTTCCGCCCCGCCCCGCCCCGTCTCGACCCTTCCCGTCCCGCCCCTTTCCCTCCCGTCCAGTCCCGTCCCTTCCCGTCCCGTCCCGCCCCTCCCCTTCCATCCCATCCCCTCCCCTTCCATCCCATCCTTTTCTTTCTCTTTCCGTCCCGTCCGCCCCGCCCCGCCCCGACCCGTCCCGCCCCGCCCCGTCCCGCTTTGCCTCGTCCCGTCCCGTCCCGTCCCGTTCCGTCCTGTCCCGTCCCGTTCCGTCCCTTCCCTTCCCGTCCAGTCTAGTCCCGTCCCGTCCCGTTTCTTCCCTTATGTCATGTTCACCGTCTTGGACTTAAAAATAAATGTAATTTTCGCAATCAACGTCCCAAAAAACCTCAATAACGACACCCATATCGATTTTTAGGCTTACTTACCCCATTTCACCCCCTAAGGGGTTGATTTTTGGAAAATCACGAAATACGTGTTTGATTATTTGTTTTTAGGAGTACTCCTACGAAGTTTCAAGTCGAAATGTCTATTTAATATTATTTCTCCATACATTGGAACCCCCATTTTACCCCTTTAGGGGTTGAATTTCGAAATATCCTTCCTTATTCCATGTATACATCATAAAGGGAACCTCTGTGCAAAATTTCAGCTTTCTAGGTCCAAGGGTTTGGGCTGGGCGTTGATGAGTGAGTGAGTGAGTCAGTCAGGACTTTTAGAAATATATATAAGATTATTATCAGACCTCCTCGTCGACGTAATTTCATCTGAATTAAAAATGTCTCTTCATTAGACAGAAGTGGACGATAATCCAATGAATTAGCAAATTTGACAATTCTGCTTCTACCTGAAAATTGGGTTCACAAGGGTTTTCTTCTAAACGATTTTGCTTCAACTAATGATGATGTTTCTACAATTAATGTCTAAACTGAAATTTCGGTGATTCGGTGTTAGAAATTATAGCATGTCTTTCGATATAATTTAGAATAATTCCCGAGACTGCAATGTGGGGAAAAGCCTGAAAATAATGAAAACTAGCTTCTTCGCCTTTTCAATAGTGCTCGCTGCTCTCTACCTCAAGTCGATGAAAGCATAAATGCCTCCAGTCAACAAAACCAATTGGATATACACATTTAAAACACTATATACATCACTTCTTGTTATTACTGGAAAAACTTTCATTTGTCTCATTCCTTACTCTAATTCATAAAGCTCAGAAGAGTAGCTACAGACACATAATATAATAGAAGTGTTACTATTTCATTCAAATAATCGATGAAATAAATAACACTCCAGATTTTTGTTTCTTGTATAACTTCTACCCAAATAATATAGACATTAAAGAATCGTTCTTATTACACGCGTTAGAAAATCATTGGTCTGTTTATTGCTGTTTTTGTTCTCTATCAATTTAAATTCAACACATTTCTAATTAAATATTGACTTAATTTTTATCAAGACTATCAAAATCAAGAACATAGCGTCCAAACATTTCTTCATGCTTGTCTTGACCTTGATAGGCAAAAATAAAGTCTACATAAATTCTAAGAAATCTACCTGAGTCTTGCCTTGGTCTTGAACTTGTGAAAATAATTTGAATATTGGTTGAATCGCATACCACCCAGTTACATCCGTTACTACAGGTTCATATCAGTCTCGTGCTCCTCCTATTTGTATTTATAATATATCAATAATATATACCTACTATTTTTTTAAATAATAGAGATACAGGAAGATGGCAATATGCAAAAAATTATAACAAGAAGGCGATAGGCTATACAGATAACTAACCAAACTTTGCAACAGCTACATTGAGGGAGGAAAAGTACCACATGGATGGCATAATGCCTTACATGACAAAGAAACAATGAATATTTAAAGAACTCCCCACCGGCTAATAAGTTCGAATACTAACAAATATAATTGAGAACAAGTGTGGACTTTTACCGATCAAAGCAATAAGCTAGATTCAGAAAAGGATATACATGGAGAAAGTAACTGAATCCAACACACTCTTATGGACTGGATTCGTAAACCTCAAAAACGAGGTTGATAGTATAGAAATATGGACGCAAATACCGAACAGGTGCGAATAACGTAGATGTTAGACAGGGCGATACAGTATCTTCAAATATTTTTTCACTTGCTATAGAAGACACATTTAAAAATATTTCCTGAAAAAACGAGATTACGACAATATTGAGTTATCACAAGCTCAGCCCGTCCGCAATGGTGGTAATAATGGGTTGCCGACTAGCTTAGTTGAGAGGTCGCAGGTTATTCCAAGATTCGTTCTTACACCGAGCAAGGACTCGATAAATTATAAAGGGAATATAACCCTTAAGCACCACCGCTTTTTTGTCGATAAAAACGGACGATTTCTTAAAAGCGGAAAGGAACCCCATCTTCAGGTTTGTTGTCTTGCTGGAACTTACCTTAAGTGGTTTCCTACAGGTAAAACCTTATACGCTCAAATACAGAAAAGATCGCACGCAATAACTGTCAGATCAAAAAATAACATGGAGTAATTACAATTCAGTCTGTTGACGTCAAACATCAAAATTACGTTTGTATAACAATCACAGCTGACTTCAGATAATAACTTAAAATTTTAAAAAATATTACAGATACCGAAGTTAGAGCAGAAAACAGTTTAGAAGGATAGGTAAAGTGCCCTTTACAGTCAAGTCTAGTTTATGAAATTTTTCGTATTAGTGCAGTATATAATAATGCGCTAGTATACCAAAATTCAAATCAATATCTCTACATTTGTGGAAATAAAAAAAATAAAAAATAAAAAAATGAACTTCACGGCCCTATAACTTCTTACTGAAGGGACTTTGTACTAAGGTATATTGGGTTTTATTGATTTATTATGACGTAAGGAATCTATGACTAATCGGTGTCCCATTCTTTTTGGGACACCCTGTATATACTTACTTGTATCCTAAGAAATAGAAATCTCTTGTTCTAAATTCGAACTAGAACAAAATTGTTTTATTGATTGGGCTTATAAGCATTTTCCATATCGCCCACCATTGAGACTCAGTCTTGCTTGTTGCAATAATATATCAATTTCGGAATATGCAGAAAAACGCCAAAAGCAGCAAAAGCTCTTAATAAAGATTGTAACGTCACACTATGTAAATGCACTAATGCAAAACTCCAGCTGCCTCTCCAATGACATTTTTAAACCTTAATCAATTATACGTTTTCATATTCGTCTCGTGATCGTCTCATTAATTTCTCAATTAAACGGCATTCATTTGATGGACTGCGTGTTCTGCCTTCTCTTCATTTCTACACCTGATGCCATATTTTATTTAGCTAATTGAAGTGAATTCAAAGGTAATTAAGTTCATTTAACGTGTAAGAGCAAAATGACTGATGTTATATTAATGGACAAATTGAGCAAGCTTTTTCTTATTTTGTTCTTTTGCACAAATTGCTACTTTGTGTGTGGTCAACGTTAGCTGAAAAGTATTAACATCAAAAGCAGTATTTTTATAATGAACAATTGAAGTTTTTGAAATTATTTAGTTCTTTATGTAGTTTTTCAACATAGTTCACTCTGTTCATTTCTAATCTATTTTAAAAAACGTTATTACATAGAAAATCTATTCTACCTTGCCTCGTCGCATGCTAAGGTCAAAGTATTTTAGAATTGCTTTAGATATGGAAGTACGTGTACTTTTGTCATATTCAGTTCGTTTCGAATAGATACATTTGTGTTTTGCTCTGTCTATGCTACACACGGCAACCTTCGCCAACAGAACTGAAGTCTGATAGTCCACTTCAAATACATACCTATGTCTTTATAGACGAAATTAATGACCTCGTTACATAGATTTTACTATCTTTTGATATCTCCCTGTCTTTCAACATGAGCGTTGATTTTCTCACTGTAGTTTTAGCGACTGTGATCCTACATTTACCGTCGCCTTTGCAATCACCAGTACTTGTAATAATTATATCTTCTAGATAGATGACTTCGCGGATATTCGTGATTTTTTTCTGATTATTTCCATAGTCGCTGGCCCGGTCTATAGGCTTATGTTTAAGCTGTTGTGTTGCAATGTTAAGCTTTTTCTAAGCAAATCACTAATTTCATCTCTCGGCTCGCGAGTAGCATCGATTCATCTATACCAATAATCTGTTAAAGTGCATATGAGACATTCTCCATGTGTTAGACAATTATTGGTCTCGCCCTTTTTCTGATAGTAAGTGATTCTGTGAGCCGAGTTTCTGTTCTAACCTCCTGAATGGCGGAGTATAACTTAACATCTAAACTAAGTGTGAAAAGATATCCATCTTCAACATTATCTCCCATATGTTTCTCCATTCGAATTTGAGCTTTCGAATTGCAGCTTCAAGATCTGCTCTGAGGATTTCTGCCACCGTCGCACTTTCGGTTAGCAGCAGAAGCTTGCTCCTACAGTTTACAATATTGTTTGAACCTTTCTAAGATATCACATGTCTGACTTAGTGTACCTTGTTCATCATTTATAGTGAGTGTCCTGTTTTTTCATCACTGTGTCGCACTCCATGTTGCACGCAATTTTTAGTATTGGGTACACTCCAAACGGAAAATAATCTAATTTATATCAGAAAAGGTAGTTTAGAGCCGTAAAAGCCCGCTAGCAAAAAACTGAGAAAGTGAATTCACCCTGTCGGCGTGGCTGCTTTACAAAGCAGCTTCAGCCCGTCAAGCTTGTTAGGTTATTTGCAGTCGTTGTTACTGTTGTAATATTCTATATCAACAATAGATTTAAAAAAAATATGCGTCGGCGTCAAATGAATGACCATCACGGTTTGGAATGCACCGAATACTAAACATTGCGTGCACTTTGGAGACACAGTGTTTTTTAATTCACTAGTAATTGTGACCGTTAAAGAGATCTGCAATTTTACTTTTCCGGGAGCGTGTTTCTAATTCCTTATTAACTTATATTTTTTCATATATTCTCTGCAAAATATTCGTTTTATTTCCTTGCCGTGTTCTATATCCCAGATGTTTCCTTGCTGCGTCAGTTCTCGGTTCTTGATTGCTTTTTTGGTATTGATTATTTCCACGGTTTGAGTTTTGTAAAATTTTGGTTTATAAAAAACTTTCTAGCAGCAAATGCGATAACCATCAAATTTATTTAGTTTCAGATACCATAAGAATGTACTATTAACCTAAGCTTCGCTCACCTAGCAACCAGAAACTTACGTGTATCAACATTAGTGTTAAAAACAAAACAATTTGTGTCCATCATGAAAACCACAAGTATCTTTAAAAAAATTAATAACAAATGATCCGAACTTGAAAAACATCAAACCTGTATGTATTATCTGTAACCTCATTTACCTGTGGAGTAGAAGCTGGTGCTAGCAAATGGCGGTACAATGCTCAACTTGGCCCGGATTCAGGTTGCAGAGTTCGAGTGCGCCTTTTGTGCTTGCGCAGCAACCATTGTGTGCGGCTTGTTTCTCTACTTCTTTGGTCTGTGGTTCTGACTAGAGCACAGTTAATTTGGTGTCCAACTGCGAATGGTCTCACTGACCCCGATTCCAATCGCCCAGGCTGCGAAAACATTTCGACCCCCGCGTGATTCGAACCAAGGACTTGCTTAATGCAAGTCTAGCGCTTTTCCAACTGAGCTACGCGGATTCTAAATAAACAAAATACAAAATAATAATATATCAGGAAACTTCAACAACTTTATTCTTAATATTTGTATAACATTTCATTTAAAAATTGAAATTGTTATGAATTCTTGTTGATGTTCGAATCATTTGTTTTAAACTTTTTCAGAGATATCTGTGCTTTTTACTTTGGACAAAAAATGATTTATTAGCACTAATTTCGATTAATTTTATTGTTGCTAAGTAAGCGACACTGATGTTTGACAGTATATCATTACCGTACCAGATAATAAGTTAATCTGAAGTGTAATTCACAGGGTGGTAAGAACAGATAAAGAGGGAAAATAATTTTCTGAAGCAGATGGCTGTGACTTCGTATTTTACACCTCTCAATTCTAAGCAACTTTTCGAAATAACATTTCTGTGTATTTTGAAAGAGAAGGGTACTTTATGCTTAAACCATTTAAATATTTTTGAACCTTCCTCGTGTACGAAAGGAGATATTTAATTTGTTTCAGGTTTATTTTGAGTTTTAGAAATGAGAGGGAATTTTAACAGCGCTGGTGGCCTAGTGGTAAGAGTGGCAGACTAGTAATCACAGCGATCAGCGGTCCTTGGTTCAAATCCCGGGGAAGGCACGAATTTACGTAGATAAACGTACAATATCAGTCCTTCTCAGGACTCACCAGAAACACCTGAAGACGAGAGTAGATCAAAACTCCCGAAACGTTGTGTGATATAAGAGTGGAAAAAGTCTGATAAAACATACAACAGACCACTGCCAAAAAATGACATTCAGAGAACAACAAAAATTACTAATTAACGAAAAATAAAAAAGTTGCCCCTTTGTTACCCATTATTCTGATCACACTGTATAAATAGCATGCTTTTAGACATTTGTTCAGAAAAATATATGGAAAGGTACGGATCGGCGGAGAATGGTCAGAACCTATTAAAATTAAAGTGGGCTTAAAAGAATACATCGGAGGGTAGTCATGAGAATTCCAGAAAAAACAGAGAAATTTTTTAGACAATAAAACCCCATATTTAATATATGTAATATATGTACCTACCTGACATACGGATCGAAAAGCTGGGCAACCGTGAAGAAGCACAAAACCCGAATGCATAGATTAGAACAAAACAATAAGAGAGTCGGAAACAGCAGCATAAGAGAAAAAGTTAAAGCAACAAATATAAAACATGCAGTTCGCCTAGTATGTATACTATGTGCTCAGAATGGATGTAGAAAGAATACCCAAACACGTGCTTGCAGCAAAACCTAGGTGAACTAAAGGGCGAAGCAAGCGCAGATTGGAATTAATTGTTAAAAATAATACACAAAATGGCAAGGCAAAGTAGACAGAATGAAGGATAACCGTCTGTCTGTGCTTAGTATCCCTGCCGTTTGATCGCTCTGACACATAATTTTCATAAAAAATCATTCCATTGCAGTATCCATAAATTTTGTTGTTTTTTTTTTTAGAAAATTCGGAATTTTCTATTTGGTGGAGGGGGTATTGTTACGGTTCGTTTTTGAAGTAACAATTTCGCACTCTATGAATGCTAAGATTTAATGTTTAATAGAGATTCCTTTACAATATTTTGTTAATGGTGACAGAATTAAGATTTTATTTACCCGCAATAGTTTACTCTTCGATTCAAATCTGGGAAAGCTGACCCATGTCCGTTTGAAAATATAAAATTTTGTAGGCATTTTGGGCCAAAATGTTTCCTGTTTCGTATATTCAGTCGGATTTGAGTATTAGACGGTTTGTCGTTAACTGCACATGAAGTATCTGTTGCTCAGCCAGCTTATTCAATAATTTGTATTTAACCACATTATAATTCTGAGCGAAGACCGTCATTAAATACTTGAAGGTACGTTTCTGAAGGAAATATTGTGGGATGTCGCATATTATACTGTATTCTAATTCATATTGCATTTATGTAGGCGTTTTCTTTTCGTGAACTGCTCAAGTTTCTATCCGCTATATTATTTTGATTAATCGGATTTGGGGCGCGCCATTCGAATATCAATCAGTTATCTCAGAATGTACATTTTGATCGTATGCTATAGGATCTGCCTGGACTACTTTAATTTAAGTGGTCATGAAACCCCGCCCGATTATCTATCATCGTTGCAAGATTATTGCATAAAATATTTATCGAATGTGATCTCGTATCATATATTGGAAGTTTATTATGGACGAGAATGTATGTATTTATGAACTTCAAATGCTTCAGGGTCGATATTATGTTGGAAACGTTGTAATGTTACGTTTGTTTTAATATGAGCCTAATTGCAATCTTCGTTGCCTTCAATGTGCAATAAACTTAGTTAAACTTATCTATTTTATTTGAGTGATAATTTTATATATCTTTGGGTGCCAGGTGGTGTAGCTTGAACAAGCGTCCACGTTCGATCAGTAGAGTTAAGCAACGCTCTTTCTGGTCAGAACTTGGATGGGAGTTCCACGGTTGCATCTCTCGGCGCCTGGTGATACGGCTGTCATGGAAATAGTTGGTCCCGGCTCTCATAACAACATCATGATAGTCGTTAGTGGGGTTGGAAGTCCCCATAAATGCACAGCGAGGCCTATAATTGGCCTAACGGCTGTTGGCTGCATGCGAAATAAATAAATAAATAAATAAAATATTAATTTATAATTGATAAACTACCCCTACTCTACGACGATTTAAAGTTAGCCATTTAAAATTTTACATTTGGGGGAATCTCTGTTTTGAGCAAATTTCAATATGGCCGATAATTGCTTTTAGTTCTTGATAAGCGAGAGGGGAAATGGATTAAGGTAACCAGCCCCACGCTTTAAGACATAAGGGCGTAAGCTGAAGAAGAACAAACTTATTTACGATGTAGTGGATTTTTTAAATTGCTTAACGGTCCCTTTGAAGAAATACTAGGGCTAGCGAGTAAGCATAACGCTACTGATTCAATATGAATTAGGGTTAGACACATTGACATTTGAAAAATAATCACCACAGTGAAGGTTTTCTAGAACCTGTATCTCAAGAAAAAGAAAAATTATAGGTTTCAGAAGTCGTGCTTCTGAAGTAACAACACCTCAAACATGCATTAACGGAACTATCGAGCTGTAAACAAGTTGGCGACTATTCGGGAATAGCAGCAGTTCTAACAGTTTTTGCGGAGAAACCGCTCGCTAATTGGTTTAATCCTCCGCAAGCCCACAGCCCTTTAATTACCCTGCAGAATTCCAACACGTACCGTGCTCAAAGTAGCTCAAAAATAAAAATATCCGCGGCAACTTCAAGCCTCGATCAATTTCACCACGAAGAGGTTAACAATTTAACAACTACGTGAGTCTACTGAGCAATCGATCTAATAACTTCGATTTGAGCTACTGACTTGTTATGATTCAATCATCGTGCTCGAACTTCTCATTATTTCCACCTAACGAGAGTGATTGCGCCTCCCTGCCAACGCCGAGCGCAAGAATTCCAGCGGATAATCCGTAACACGGCGATATATCAAATTCACCGGAATAAAGCACGATATATGGATTTCTTGGCTCATTAATAAACTTTTCAACATTGTAGAAATACTCTATTACTAATTCGCTAGATTTATTAGCGGAGCGGCTATTCAAGAACATCTAGATATGCGGCCAATATTTATATTCGGATTCGCACGCATATTTCTGCCTTTACAAACTATCGCCAGGCATGGCAATTTCCATTCCGAGCTAATTCTAGAACACAACACTGAATAATAATAACCATTGACAGGCAGTAAGCAATTAGTTGAAGATGGGAGTAATTAGGTACCAATAAAAAGCAATTAACTATACCTGTTTGCATATACAATTCTATTACGGCCATTTATTGGAACTAAGCTATGGCCAACGATTTCTGTTGCTAATTTTGAAGTGCTTGAATGTTTTTGTAATCCTAAAAACAAGTTCCATTCGATGGCGCGCAAACTGGATCCCTCAGATTTCTCTTCATCAGGAGAAAAATTAAAAGAGCACGGCAACTCAACGTGTAAACCACGCCAGAGGCGAAACTCTTCTCCTTTCGATTGTTAGAAGAGTTCGCCTCTGGCGTGGAAGGAGGCAGTCCTTTCTACTTTCGATCGTTAGAAGAGTTTCGCCTCTGGCGTGGTTTATACGTGGAGTTGCCATGCTCTTCTATCCCTTCCTTTGCAAAAGAGTTTCGTCTCAGATGTGGTTTGCACTTTAAGTTACCGTTAACGTTGAATTCGTCGACCTCAATAATGACACGGTCCAATCCCGGAAGTCGTTTGTTACTTAATGACAATGGCGGTTAAAGCCTCCGAAATTATCTCAATATTTAGTTTGGTTTGTCACACTGTAGTTGACATTTTACGATATGTCGGCATAGAAATTAATGACAAGGCATGGAAAAATAAGTAGTTTTCAAAACTAAAATGACAGCTAAAAGTTGACATTTTGTAACGGTCGTAGAAAATCGATATTGATGCATTAAGGGAGATATCAATATGTTTTTCTCTGAGGTTGACATGGTTACAGACGGAATGAATGAATATCTTTAGTAGTGCATGGAATATAACTTACTAGGATATTAGTAAAAATAATATTAAATTTCAAAATGTCATTAGTACATTCAAAATAAGAATATGTAAGTAACATCAATGAATGCCCCAATGTATGGTTGCTCAGACGTTGTTTGTAGTGAGAGGGAGAAATAATTTGAAAAATCCAGTTATGAGTACCTTTTCGTATTATTTTGTAGCTATGACGAAAATGTTGCTAGTAAATAATAGTATATTACATACCGAGGTGGGAAGTGTTTCATTACTGTCGAGAGATTAGGTAGTTTACCGAGACTCGTAGCGTCGAGGTTAACTTTATCTCGAGACAGGGATGAAACTTTCCACCGTGGTATGTATACTATTTTATTCGCAATCATCTAATTTTAAAAATAACTACAATTGAATTCTGAATAGTAGATATCTTGATGTAGCTAATATTTTTGTTACCATGAAAACAACCCACTCAATGTTTTGTTACCATGGAAACACCCCACTCCTCAGGTATGTAATATTTTTCGGGGTATGTAATAATTTCCTGGCTAGTTTCAAGTAATCATCTAGTTCCCAGCTGTTGTCATGTCATGAAATTGACACATTACAATGTGATTGCGAATAAAAGTTATTTATGTACCAAGGGCAATAAGTGTTGTTTTTCGGTAGATAATGCAGTTTGGAAACCTACACCCGTAGGAAAGAAATTTGTAAATACTAGTGTTAAGTGTTTCATAAAATTGTGCCGCCTCGCTTGTAGTTGCGTATTGTACTATGCGCATTCCAGAACTTGAGCGGGCCTCGCCGCGCCGCTTCACTTACGTTCCGTCTGTCAAACTGACTGCACGCGAACCGGTCCACTCCGAGAAACGCTAATTCTTTGTTTAAACTTTCAATGTTTGTGTACTAATTTATTGCGAATAAATTACCTACTTTGCTTTCAACGAGTGTATAATTTAGTGAAGAATAAATCAATACAGTCCATTACAGTCCAAGGCGAGCTAGCAACCAGGAATTTTCCAAACATAACGGAAAACTGGGAGGCTCACCAACATTGTTCCTTCGAGCCGCATGGTCCATCGGCCCGGAAAAGCAGCCCAAATTCGCCAGCAAGGCAAGTACAAGGCAAGTTTCAATCGTAAATTCGTCCCTAACGAGAGGAAGGAAGACAGCATACGGTGCTATCAACGTGAGAGCGAGAAAGCCAAACGCCGAGTTCCGCGCCAAGTTCGTGCAGGTGGGCAGGCTAGCTGCCGGCGAGACGGCAATTCAAACCACAGTAACGAAAAAGGCGGCACACACCAATATCAATGTAAGCCTAATTTCCCTTTGTGAGATTTCCTATGCATGAATTTGGTTTTCTATCATCTGTGTCTGCATGTGCATAATTTCAGCTGCGTATTAGTGCGTAAACAAATGGTTTATGAGTCATATAAACATTTTAATTGCGTAAAGTGCCAAGCTATTTCGTTTGTTAGCGAGTACAATATCCCCTGCATGTTTCATGTTGCAGTCGAATTATTCACAAGTTAATCTCGCTTTGTACCAGTGCCGTTTTCTGCGTCGTAGCGCCAAGTTAATCTCGCGTTGTACCAGTGCCGTTTTCTGCATCGTAACGCCAAGTTAATTTCGCGTCGTGGCAGCGCTGTCTTGCGTTGTAAACAAAATTCCGTACCAGTGGCGTACGAAAGTTGGTTCGATCTGTTAAATTGTTTTAATTTCAACAATTATGGATCCGCTTGTAAGAGCACGTGCCTCTATCAAAGGCAAGCTTACGCGTTTCGCAAATTACGTGCAATCTTTGCAAACAATTCATGATGAAGATCAATTCTTATCTAGCGCTCAGATTATTCAATTGCAAAAAAGATTGAATGATACAGCCACCTTGTTATCAGAATATTATGCGGTTCATGAACAAATTTTAGAAAACAGTAAGGATGCAGAATCTGAAATGCAGCAACAAGTTGAATTTGAAGATTCTTATTATTTTGCAATTTCACAAGCTGAATATTTGATTAATGAATACAACAAACAGTCTGATGTTGCACCAGATCGTTCTGGATCTCCTAACGGTAGCGTGAGATCAGGGCATTCAAGCTGCAGCTCGCATTGCAGAGCTGTACGCCTTCCTACCATCTCGATTCCCAAATATTCAGGGAACGTGTCAGAGTGGTTGGAATTTCGTAAGAGATTTTTATTAGCTTAATTCATGAGAATCAAACGCTAACTAATATTCAAAAGCTGCATTGCCTAAAGGCTAGTTTACAGGGTGATGCAAGCCAAATTATAAAAAGTTTAGAGTTTACTGCGAGTAATTATACTCTAGCTTGGGATGCATTGTGTAATCGTTACAATGATCCAAAAATTCTGATTCATAACCACCTCAATGCTATTTTTGAACTTGAATCGTGCAGTAAGGAATCTGCAACTAAATTACGTACGATTAGCAATATGTTATTCAAACATTTTACAGCAATCAAATCATTAGCTACCGAAAGCGAGCTTCTAGATGTTGTTATCATTTATATCGTTTCTAAAAAACTGGACCCCACTACATTCCGTGAATGGGAGGTCCTTAGAAACCGGTCAAGTTCTGACCTGCCTAATCTTGACGAGTTCAAGGAATTTCTACAAAACACAGCAAATCTTCTAGAAACTCTGGAAGTAAAAAATATTAAGCTTGTACCCGAAAAGTCTTCCAAGGTACATTCAAAATCATTTGTGTCAGGTACCCCTTCGTGTCCACTTTGTAAAGGATCTCATCCCTTGTACAAATGCGATAAGTTTGTCAAGCTGTCTTCGCTTGACAGAAATTCAAAGGCAAAAGAGCTCCGTGTATGCTTTAATTGCCTAACTCAGGGTCACCTTTCGAGCCGCTGTAGCTCCAAATATACGTGTAGAAAGTGCAAATCAAGGCACAACACCCTTCTGCATGAGGACAAATTTCAAAATGCTTCTTCTAGTCAACCAGGATCTGCGGTGTCTGTTCGAATGCTTTGCAGGTACTCTTACCTACGGCTACCGCTAAACTCATCGCTGATGATGGTACGCCTCATGTTGTGCGAATCCTGCTGGATTCCGGTTCCCAATCGAACTTCATACGTTCAGATTTGTGTAAAAGGTTGAAGCTTCCAATTTGCGAAGTCAACGTTACTGTTTCTGGCTTAAGTAAAGCTACTTCTCAAATCAAAGCTAGGTGTGATATCAAGCTGCAAGCCCCTCACACCTCATACAGTATTGGTCTATCCTATCTTGTTCTCGATGAGATTACAGGTACAACCCCAAGTTTTCGTGTCCAGCGAAACAGTTTCAAGGTTCCTGATAACATCAAGTTATCAGATCTGTCCTACGACCAACCGGGCACCATCGACATTCTGATTGGTTCGCCCATTTTCTGGCAGCTCCTTTGTATTGGACAAATTGGTCTAGGCCCAAATCTTCCCATCCTCCAAAAAACTCGTTTTGGTTGGATTGTTTCTGGCCCTACAGGCCCCCCTTCTGCGTACCCTGTACATTGCAATCTTAGCACGATCGAGGATGCTTCTGATCCCATTGCTAGGTTTTGGCAACTCGAACATTACCCTGAGGAAAAGGTCCGCACAAATGAAGAGAACGCCTGTGAGGCACATTTCGTGCAAAATACGCAACGAGAAGCGAATGGTCTATTCGTTGTCTCTATCCCTCTCAAGAAACCCGTAGAGGCACTGGGTGATTCATTGCAAATCGCTCAGAAAAGGTTCTTATCATTAGAGAAGCGGTTACAAGCGAACCCTGACTTGTCCAATCGCTATTTGAGTTTTATGAATGAATATTCTGAATTAGGTCATATGTCCGTTTCAAACCCTAATTCAAACGAGATATCCTATTATCTACCCCACCACGGAGTCTTAAAAGAGGAAAGCCTTTGGTGGCATGGTCCCACCTGGCTAAGCGAAGGTGAGGCATCTTGGCCTACCAAACATGTTCTTGCTGAGCTTCCAGAATTCAAAAAAGAAGTTCAGATTAGCCAAAATAGCACGAAATGGAAAACCACAGGGGAACAGACCACCAGGAAGACCGCTCAAGAGGTGGCGCGACAGCTGGCAATCACTATCACAAGAACAGCAATAATCAAATAAGAATCCAGAGTATAGCAATAAACAGGCGGTTCGCCTTACTAAAGTAGAAGAAGAAGAAGAAGAAGTTCAGAGTTTTTCTGTAACCTCTGTTGAACCATTTCCGTTCAATCAGTATTCAAGTTTGGCTCGATTACAACGAGTTACAGCTTATTGCTTTCGTTTTTATAACAATGCGCGGACCCCCAAAGCTGATCGTCTTTCTGGGCCCCTTTCTACAGATGAACTGCAATCATCCCTTGTAAGGCTTGCAAGGTTTTCACAACGTGAGTCATTTCCTGACGAATTTAAGCTGTTGTCACAGAACAAGCCTGTGAAACAATCTTCTGCTCTGATATCCTTGAACCCCTATCTGGATTCCAAGGGACTGCTAAGAGTTGGTGGTAGGCTCCACAACTCTCAATTACCTTTTGACAAGAAGTTTCCTCTAGTGATTTCTGGCAAACATCCATTCGCCAAACTCCTAGTCTCTCATGAGCACTTTCGGCTTCTCCATGCCGGACCTCAAATGCTGTTAGCTAATCTCAGAGAACGATATTGGATTACCTCTGGCAGAAATATAGTCAAGCAAGTGGTTCATCAATGCTTGCGGTGTTTTAGATTTTCTCCTAAGCTAACCGAACCCATAATGGGAGATCTGCCAGCCTCTCGTATTCAATCATCGCCCCCATTTCATACGACTGGTATCGATTATGGTGGACCGTTTATGATAAAGGATCGCAAAGGGCGTGGTTCTAAACTAGTAAAGTCCTACCTTTGTCTATTCGTTTGTTTTGTCACAAAAGCAGTGTACCTTGAATTGGTCGCTGACCTTTCTACTGAAACCTTCTTAATGTCTTTTCGCCGGTTTGTAGCTCGTCGAGGCAAACCGCTCCATGTCTATTCAGACAATGGCACTAACTTTGTCGGCGCTAATTCCGAATTAATCGAATTAGGCAATTTTCTTGCGGAACAAGGCCTTTCTATTTCCGAATCAGTCGCGAGCGACGGAGTAGCTTGGCATTTTATACCCGCGCACAGTCCCCACTTTGGCGGATTGTGGGAGGCCGGAATTAAGTCCTCAAAACATCACATACGGCGCGTTATAGGTAACGCTAGTCTAAATTACGATGAATTTTGCACTTTGCTAGCACAGGTGGAAGCAACCTTAAACTCCCGACCCCTGTCTCCTTTGTCCGCTGATCCAAACGACCTTCAGCCTTTGACTCCTGCTCATTTTCTGATCGGTCGTCCTTTGGTGTCACTGCCTGATCCCAACGTTACTGAGATAGCCGAGTCTCGGCTGTCTAGATACCAAAGAATACAACAGCTCCACCAGAATGTATGGAAAAGATGGAGCAAGGAGTACATCTCAGAACTCCAACAGCGCACCAAATGGCGCACACACCTTTCGGACCTCCAGCCTGGTTCCATGGTCCTCATCAAGGATGACAATCTTCCCCCTCTGAAGTGGAGGTTAGGCCGGGTCACCGAGCTGCACCCTGGCCTTGACAGCGTTACGCGTGTGGCGTCAGTGAAAACTGTGTCAGGAATCGTAATGCGATCCTTCGCCAAATTGTGTCCGCTACCTAGTGTTGTGAACTAGCACGTTAGCGTCCTGCGCAGTGTTTCGTAAAGCCTTTTGGCTATCCATTGTTCGGGTTTTCTTGTATTACCTTAAGATCTATGTATTATCATGCTTATATATGTTTGATCTATTTACATGTCTTACTCTAGCTGTTACATGTCAAATTTGTACTGTTGTTATTTGAAAGGTTACCCTTTCCAAGGCGGGCGGAATGTTAAGTGTTTCATAAAATTGTGCCGCCTCGCTTGTAGTTGCGTATTGTACTATGCGCATTCCAGAACTTGAGCGGGCCTCGCCTCGCCGCTTCACTTACGTTTCGTCTGTCAAACTGACTGCACGCGAACCGGTCCACTCCGAGAAACGCTAATTCTTTGTTTAAACTTTCAATGTTTGTGTACTAATTTATTGCGAATAAATTACCTACTTTGCTTTCAACGAGTGTATAATTTAGTGAAGAATAAATCAATACAGTCCATTCCAGTCCAAGGCGAGCTAGCAACCAGGAATTTTCCAAACATAACGGAAAACTGGGAGGCTCACCAACAACTAGAGGCCGAAAAATATACAATAGGAGCCGAGGTACATACGACACTTTTTTGTACTACCAGCATAATTTAAGGTAACTGTTTAGAAATCTTAAAATGAATGTTTAATACTGTCAAACTGGTCAGACATTAAATAGATATCCATGAGCAAATGAGTATATTTTCTTAGTGGTTGCTAAGATCGCTGTGCATTTAAATTCATAGTATAGTGGACTAGGGTCAGAGAGTAACCCTTTTCACTAGGTGTGTACGTAAAACGGACATAACATGCAATAAAAGGTGTGTGAGGCCCGAACTCCTGCGATGAAGACACTGAGAGCTGTAACGTAACACAGCATTAAAGATCAAGTACGTAGCGAAGCAATACACCAAACCTGCGAAGTACAAGATATAGTTAAGTTGGCCAGAACAAGAAGAGTGGAGAGACCATGTAGATATAATGACACAGGACAGACTGGCAAAAGTAATGAAAGACGAAAAACCCGATACGAAGCTCTCCGAAGAGATTGTCTGAGAGCTAAGCTTCAACTTTAGACGAAGCAGACCCACAAGGAAAATGTGTAATAACCAGGACAAAACCCTACATTATGAAGAAAAACAAAAAAACTTGAGTTTTCTACAAAAAATATTTACTTTTGCACTCATCTCCACTACATATGGATTTCTCCCTTGAAGTCGAAGATCTAATATATGCAATTACTAGAATAGATAAATCTACCGACTAGCTCAAGTTCGTTACAAATAAGTGACCTCAAAAACTTTTTGGTACTAGCGATTTTTGATCATGCTTTCATGTTGCTACAAATTTCATAACAACAGTCTTTATTTTAATCGTCTCATTTTTATATAATTGACCACGGCTAAAATTGTTAACACTTTATTTAGACCAGGACTCATTTATTTGCAGTACGAACTTCCATTCCAGTCATACTATGTGTGCAGAGTCCAGATATATAGTGGAGATTTTTGTTTCGAGCTTCTAAACCTTTATACTGTCCAGACATTGCTCTAGCACCATTTGTGCAAATTCCTACATCATTTTCGTGTTTCGCGTATAAAATTGTCTATTATTTTGAATAAACCACGTGTTATACATAGGTGCTACTTGTATAAAACGTTTATTTAATAGTGAGGCAGTTATAGTACCACAACACGAGAGCACCACAGCTTTTGACGTTTTATTATATACAAAAAAAATAAGCAGATACTTAATATTTATATACCATCTAGACTACACCGCTGACAATGAAGTTACGTTTCATTCAATTGGAAGAAAGCCGTTTTTTGATATCGTTTTCCCAAAATTATAAAAACCATTCTTGCCATCTGAATGCTTCCATTATGTTATTGAAGGAAGCAAGCCTATAAAACTCGTTTTTAAGTAAGAAAGACTTTCTTTTGAATAGTTCATCGACGTTGCTAAAAATCTTGACGAGCATGTTGTGATGATGGATAAAATCAAACATCTCCATCTAATTGAGGAAATCACTTTCTTTAGCTCCAGGTTAATTAATTTCTGATTCCGATACAACTTACGCTTCATCAGTGGCTCCATATGTTAACGTGTTCAACTTTCCATATAATGAAACGGTGGCACAAAAATGGAAAAAAGTTTTGCATTTAGAAAACTGGCGGATTGAAACGGCTAGTATTGTGTGTGAACAGCACCTTAAAAGAGCTGATATAAAGGGTAATAAGATGAAGAGACTCGTTCAGACTGCAATATTACTAGCTTCCAGGCAAGTGATTTTGAAGAAATTACTTTTTATATAAAGTCAAAATTAGTAGTAATGGAGAACTAAGTACCTACCCATTAGGAATTTATTGTTTTTAAATCGAATATTACGGCGAAGTGACTCAATACGATGTAAATAGCAGTGATTTTATAGATTTTTTTTTCAACTGGCATGTATCACAATGACAGTGCACTGATAGATTGTTCGTTTAGTGACCAAAACTAGTAATCTTTTGTTAAAGGTTGTGGTAGGCCATTCCAAAGGTCACCTTATAGGTTCAGTATCATGGCCTGGGACAATATAGACAGCCTTGGTATGGGCATAATTCACTAGTTGGAAAACTATGCCGCTAAGTAGATCATGTCTCTTCTGATACCGACATCTTTAATATTTCATTGTTATCTTTAAAGAGGATACTAAGACTGATTTGCAAATAAACAACAATATTATTTTTATTATTACTATCTTTTCTACATCATATGTTACATTAATTTTTTTAATCTTTGTTTTGTGATGCAAATTGGTGGTTTTCCTTTGGCTTCAATTTACGCCTTAGTGCTGGTTCTACAATGCAGGTATATACCTAGAATAAGCTATCCGAGGTATAATTGTCATAGTTTTCTTTGTTACAACAATCGTTTCTAGGGTATTTATTCCCTGGATAACTTTATCCTTGGTTTGTAGAACTGGCCCTTACTCATATTATTAAAAAAATCTAGAATTATTTATTCTCATTTTTCGTATCAATTAATTTTAGTTTTGTTTGAATAACTGTAATTGAGATTGTAACCTGTTGTTATCTTTATCAATAATAAATAAATATCTCTAGATAACCATTTGCAATTATACTTTGTCAACCTTGGTTAAAGATCCAAAGAGTCACTTGTCTGAACATTTAATAATGTTAATAAATTACTAGTTTTATCAAAATGTCCACTTATACTAGCTCATTCTTGATAAATATTTGATCGAAGAATAATTTTCAATAATGTTGATCGTACTTCTAACATTCCTTGTTGTTTTACTGAAGAGAGCTACATTATATTTTCTTCGATTTTGCTTTAATTCCGTCCGCGCGAATTATGAACAAATAATTATATTTATCTTAGCTCTAACAAGTGTGAAATCCCTCCCAGTTGACAATGGATTTCAAGCCTTTCCATTTGACGCATTTCTGTTTCCTAATGCAAACTCCCATAAAGAAACACATCTAACCGTCGTAACTTCGTTATTTTTCATCATAGAAAAAAAATCAAACCATTTTAAAGGGAGTTTACTAGGCTACAAAAATAATATGTTTATATTAGACCTACAGTTTCTGATATAGTAAAAGATGTGTCAACTTTGCTCCCCTAAAAGAGAAACCAACAGGCATAGGCATCGCTGACTCATTTGATGTGTTACATAATCTAGTTGTAAACTCTTTTTGTTATAAGAATCATTGGTTCCCATTTTTCTCCGTATTATGCCACTTTTAGTTGTAGTTCGACTGCACTATTAGAATAGTTCACACTATACTTGAAGCGCGGCGTCTTTTACCTACCTACACTTACTGAATTATTACTTTACTTTGCCCTGGGTTCGCTAGCTGATTCAGTCGGTATGCTTATGAGACTCTTTTTTATATTCGCAGAGTGGCTAAGGGGAAGTTAATGTTATTTGAGGCCAACAAATATTGTTTAAGGCCAGCTCGTGGACACCTGAAATGTTGTACTCACCAAATATGAGTGACCATAAGAAGCTAAACAGTTTACAATGAAGACATATAATTTGCAAATCAATACACGCACAAGAAAATACATATAAGTACATGCAAAATACAGCGCTGGCACGCTACATATATGAAAACGGTTCAAACAGATACGTAGAAGTTCATTAATCGGCGCAAAGTTAAATAGCGTGCAAGAAGTAAACTCAACGCGACGCTGTCCCTTCTTGAACAGGCTTGTAACCGGATACCGACCTTCGAAGATAGTGCGTGCTCGTTGGGATGACGTAAGTGCGACGCTCGATCAGCAGGTAATTCCCCGTGCTAACAATCACAAGGGTAATGGCTCCAGCTCTTGCAATAATATTTCGCTTGCACGGTGATTATGGCTATTAACTAACCTGGCTTTTGAGGGCTCCCAAGTGTTATAGCTGTATACTAAGGCAGGTGATTTTCATATGATGTCGCAACGATAGCTGTCTTCTGACAAAACTGCAACTGCGGCTGGATTTGGCTGCTTTTGGGTGCTGGCGTCTCTTTCAGAGGCACGATGAGCCGATGGCGAATAATGCCGGCTACCACACAATATATGATGCGCTGTTTAGGGCTGTTATTAGCCAGCTTCGTGTTGCTGACAATTCGCGAGTTCGATCAGCGAACTCGCGACGACCCTCACTTGTTAACAATCTGGGTGCGAATCCTTTGATCCGTGCTATTCAACCACTTGGGCGCGAATGCCCTTCTTCCAGGCCTCCGGCCTGGTCGGCGCATTGTTTCACGAACTCGCGGCACAACACCCTTATAGTCATTGACAGCGTATACATTAAATATCACTCTATAGTACTAAACTACGTGCCTAAATACAAGAGCACTTACTGACAGGCTTCATTGCTAATTATTATATAATGAAAAGATATAATTTGAATAAATACAGGTGGCACGAATTGGCCCGTTTCATACTAGCTGCTCGAGTTACCATACTTACCAGTAGGTAATACAAAAAATATATAATCGTTCATACTAAAAATAATAAATACGTAAGCAGATATATCTTTATTTACATTCAAAATAGTTGTAACAGGAGTAATAAATTATTTAAGACTAGCGTTCTGCACCCAAATGGGGCGCGAAATAATTCATTTAATGCAATTTGTACAAAAGCGATCCATTTTGTGTGTCGAGTTAATTTTGAGGTTAAAAAATCCACATAAAAAAGTCACTTATTAAAATTTGGAAACCCTACTACTGGCTTTCTTGCGCCGCCCTGAGTCGATAGACACCAAAATCAGACAATTCGGCCCAAGGGTTCGCTCTCAAGGTGGCGTCAAGCAAGCAAGCAAGCAATGAAAATTATTATGTCGGATATTTTTCCTTTAAAAACTAGAAATAGATATTTATGTATTAAGGGAGATATGAATATGTTTTTTCCCTGAGGTTGTAATGGTTGACATGACAGATCGAGGGCTCTGTCCCAAGGCCTGTAAGTCAACCGAAGGCAAAGAAACATGAATATTTCCCGTGGTGCACACAATATTCTATTTACTACCGTATTGGTAAAAATAGTATGAAATTTTAAAACGTCATTAAGTACATTTAAAATAATAATATGTAAGTAACATCAAGGATTACCTGAATGTATGATTGCTAACACGTTATTAGTACCTTTACGGTTACCATGAAATTGAGAGAGAATTAATTTGACAAATCCCTTGGGAGTTATGAGTAGCTTTTCATATTTTGCGTCAATGACGAATATGAACAATATCATGTTGCTAGTAAATAAATGTTTTTTCGTGTTCCTGAAAGGCAAACTATGTAATAATATGGAGTACGCAGTTGCCTTTTATAATATGAAAATAGGTAAACCAAATCGATGTCTTCTTAATGTAGAGGTTGTGAAACGTATTCATGCGAAAAAGTAAAATGTTTATGTTCGATATACGAAAGAAAGATATAATAAAAAAAATAGGTATAGAGAGTAAATGCTACATTAAGTTAGTAATAAACTAAAGAAAATACTTTTTGAAGAAGTGAACAAAACTATCTTAAGACAGTACAAAAATTAGCATTGTTTAGCAAAATATATAAACCTTGAAACTGAATGTTCATGTTTGTTTTTTGACGTAGATCTATGGTTTTTACATGAAAGCCTTTTTTACTTAAATGAATCGGTTTTTTCAGCAGAACCTAAGTTTAAAAAATTCAGTAATCTAAAACATCAGAACTGATTTAATAACATAATCAGCACCATGGAAACAAAAAGAGTCTAATAGAAGCAGTTACCAACAAAAACACAACGTAGAATACCAATAACTTCTGATTTATGAATAATATTATTCAATTTTCTTTTTAATATGTACTTTAGAATAGAGATCTTCTGTTTAGTACAACATTAAAAAAATTTGCATCTTTGCCAATAAAACATTAACTTTTCTTTATTTCTGGAAGGTTCTAAGTCAATTTTTTTTATCCCAGCTATAAAAAAAAGGTCGAGTTGTTTAGAAAATGTATGCTGGAAGACAAAAATAAAATAGGATTTCTTTATGACAATAAAAAGAAAAATAAATCAATAAAGTTTCAGGAAAGTTAATCACAGCCAAAAGTGACTTAGGCCCTTTCTGAAATAAACGATTCAATTTCTTAATGACAATGTAAAATTGGTTCTTTTTACTACTAAAAGAAGCCAAAAACGACAAATACTACCAAATATTAGTTTTGCAATCCTCTACTAAAGTGCCAACGTTTTCAATAACACATTACAAAACATTATTTGTGCAACTCATTGGAAAATGGGGTTTTCTTTACTCTGCGCATTTTGATCGAATCGATTCGTGTCTCATATGAAACATTTCACTTTGCATAACTTTTTCTACAAATAGCAATGATATATTAATCACATTGTAGTTACAACACACACACATCACTTATCATGAAAGTGGTATGCATGAACACAATTTTTATCTTACCTTCGCGATGATTATTCGATTTTCCACTTTCTAATTTCGCCATTGTTACTAGTTTTCCTTACGTTTTAGATTGCATTGATTTCAGATTTTTACTGCCATTTAGTTTCACCATCAGAAGATTTGCTTTATTTTGTAAAGGAAATTCACCAATTTTCATGGTTAAAGTTTCCAGAGAGCGCTATCGTTATACTAAATTGAAATCGATCAGCAGTAACTAATAATATATCGAACACGTTTATTCAAATTCAATTCAGTATTTTACTGTCTGGACATTGTAGCTTGCGTATACGCATTCGCTTTCAGAATATTTTACAGGAATATTTCCTGAAATCCGCCACCCTCTCGATAATGGAAAGGTTATGGTACTTGCCGATCTGCAAATTCCTAGTTCATGTTTTAAACAATTGGTCGTAAGTTTAAAAATTTATTATTTCTATGCAGCTTACTATTGTCATAGAAATATATGTTTTGTTTAATTGTCTATAACGTTGTATTGAAAGGAATGCCAAGTATTGCCATGCACAACTTTAAGCAGTTCTTCTGAACGGTACGATTTTTTTCATGGTAGCTATTTGGGATTTGTGTTCCACAAATATGGCCCTTTGTTCTTTTTTAGTAACAGCAGTTGATGTAAGTACTAGTTTTTGTTACATCGGATGGCTGGTTCTTCCATAAGAAGATCGTCATCAATATCTCCTCCATCAGCAATATTATAGCGCGTTTTCTTCCAACAAAGGTAATCATCTCGCTGTCATTTCCTTTGATATGGCATGCTTAAATGACCATACGGAATTATTAAAGGGGATAATTACATTTTGCTTCTACTTATTTGTGTAACTAGTAGAACGGCTTAATTCTGGAGGAGCGTTGTGCAAAATCATAGTGAAATCACCTAATTCCTAGCTTCTAAAACTACACAATTTGCACGAAAATGATTGGTTCAAATTAGTATAGGTTCTGTAGAATATTATTTAAAATTGGCATTATTAGAGCTGTTAGACTGAAAAATCAAATATATAAAATGCTGTGATAGCTTAACGCTGAGCCATAATGAGTTCAGGGTTAAAGATGTAAGAAGTTCAACAGTAAATACTTATCTCAGTCGGTGTTTCTCAGGACAAAACTTAGGAAGGCACCCTCGTAATATACTTAGCTTAGAATAGCAATATTAAAAGTTTTGGTAATGTGAAATGTCTGTTATTATATTCAGCAGCTTATTAAAGATTATTCTGTCTTAAATAATCATTCTTGCCTCCTTTCGACATGTAATGTTTCACCAAACAATACAAAGCGCTAGTCATAAAATTCCGCTCTTTTCCATTTAGAAGAATTCGTTAGCAATTAACAGCTATCACTTTCTGAAGCTCTAGTCGTATTTTAATGCAAGTATTTATATACCGACTGCAAGCATAACGAGCTATAAAAATCACATCTTACTGTCGAGCCTTAACTGCTAACAATAATCAGCAACATACTAATGACAAACCACAAGCCACTAACTAACCATGCAGTGCACCTGCAGAACTGTCTTTGCTACCATTTACCGAAAATTTATTTTACGGCTTTTTTATTTTCTATTTTATGGCACTCTAATTAAAACTATGAATAATTAATCCTAACAATAGATCCACAGGACGACCGCAGAGGCCAATACCTCCTAATTATTAAGCATGGTCTACTCCTACTTGCCGTTTTATTATAAATTCTGATATGAGCAGACACTCTAATTATCATTGCGTGACTTCACTACACATAGAATATAAATTGTAATTGTAAATTACAGCTGCAAATTGTTGAATGGCTGTCGTAAATTTATTATTTTAATTAACAAATAGTACCTTTTAAATTCAGAAAATCTACTGCAGATTTACTCTGATTAATTCTTAAATAATCAGTAATCGGCAACTTCTACTCAAATTATCAGAAAGCAAACATTTCGAGTCTGAGTGTTCCATGCTAAAAAATCAAGTTCAAGGTTAAAAATAAAATTGTTTTAGTTGTGTAGCGATAGTAATGTTTGAATAGAAGGTGGAGATAAGTAACTTATATTTGTTTAAAATTTTTGAAGTAGTGGATATATTTAGGTTAGCCACTAACTGCTTTCAATAATTAAATTTGTCTACGCCCACATACGAAAGTGGCAGATTTCATGCAGACAAGTACCCACGAAAAATTACAATATCACCCACCTGGTCGTTATCATGAGGCACGTATTTGTCATTAAAATAATGCACAATTTGGTTTTACAGTGGCCTAAATATGCCATTTTAACCTAAAAACTATTGACAGTAGTCATTTTAAACTAAAAACTACTGACAATCTACTGACCTTGTCAGTTGTCACAATAAGTCTGTCATTCATTAAATTGCAATGATGTGTTTCTTTTCTAAATCGGCAGTGAAGAACGCCGAAAGTGAAGTAATTTATTGTTTCTAGCCTATTTACAGTTGGCGGGATGACAGATGCGTAACAAAAATGTCAACATAACCTATTCAAATTTGGTCGAAAAATGTGACTTTCACAATTTCTCGATTTAAAAAAAACATAATTGCACCTGGGCACTTTTTATCCGTCGTGTGGCTTATTTGCCTCGGCGCTGCGAACCTTTGTAACTAAATCCGCATTCGTAATAAAAAGTCCAACAGTGCCTTGACACGATTCGTTAAAAACCCCTTTCCACACAAATATTTCGCAAACACTAATACGAAGTTCGACAGCTAAGCTGTCACCTTTAGTAACACTGAAGAGAAACTAACTTGAAAAGGTTGACTGAAATAAACCACTGCAGATGCGATCTCCACCAAATTACAAACGTAAAGTTGGCTGAGGTGAACTCCCGAAGATATGCTCTTCACCAAATCATCAGTGAAAGTCAGCACTCCCGTAAAAAGTGCATTCAAAAGCTATATATACTATCCAACCCAGAGGGCATGTTCTATGCGACTAATCAGGTGTCGGCTTGAAGTACGGGATCGGAACTCTGTCTTTGTTAAAAAAGAGAGTTTTAAGCCAGTTCAGCTTCCATTAGCTTTATCATGGCTCGGTATGCGACTAAAATATTCTGCTTTATTTACCCCTTATTTTTTATAGTATATAAACCTTATTTTAGTGACACGGTTTCTAACCCATACATGGTTTCCATTCGTTCACGAATGTCGCTATGGAACCCCTGTGAAGTTAGCACTACAACAAGAGTTCCCGAGTTCTAGAGTTCCTTGCTATTTTTAAAAATAGTTCTATGTATTTAAGAGAAAAAAATGTGGATCGAAAATTTGGGGTGCTAACTTCACATTTATTCGGACAAATACCACTATAACTCTTTTTGAGTCCTACTTATTGAAAAATGTCATTACACTTTTTGATATAACTCGCCGGGGTGCTACTAGAACTCTAACAAAAAAAGATTTAAAAAAATTTATAAACCGGAAAAAAATATCTTTTTAATTTTTTAAAGTTCCGGTAGTTCTAATGGGAGTTCTAGTAGCACCCCGGCGAGTTCTATCGATAACTCTAATAATATTTTCTGATAGCACCCGAAGTAAAGAAGTTACGCCCATTTTTCTGTTAGTATTTTTACAAAACGACGAAGTCCTGAAAGCAATTTTTTAAAAGTTCCGGTAGTTCTAATGGGAGTTCTAGTAGCACACCGGCGATTTCTATCGATAACTCTAATAACATTTTTTGATAGGACCCGAAGTAAAGAAGTTATGCCCATTTTTGTATTACTATTTTTACAAAACGACGAAGTCCTGAAAGCAGATTTTTTAAAAGTTCCGGTAGTTCTAATGAGAGCTCTAGTAGCACCCCGGCGAGTTCTATCGATAACTCTAATAAAAAAATTTGATAAGACTCGAAGTAAAAAAGTTACGTTAATTTTTATGTTAGCACTTTTACAAAACGACCAAGACCTGGAAGTAATTTTGTACAGTTCCGGTAGTTCTAATAGGAGTTCCATATAGCACCCGGACAAGTTCTATCGATAACTCTAATAATATTTTTTGATAAGACTCGAAGTAAAAAAGTTATGCGTATTTTTGTGTTAGCACTTTTACAAAACGAACCAAGACCTGGAAGTATTTTTTACAGTTTCGGTAGTTCTAATAGGAGTTCTAGTAGCACCCCGGCGAGTTCTATCGATAACTCCAATAACATTTTTTGATAAGACTTGAAGTAAAAAAAGTTACGAGATTTTTTGTGTTTGCTAAACCAATGTCCTAAAAGCAATGTCTTTAAGTTTTGATAGTTTAGTAAAAAAATTAGTTTGTTTCTTAGTTTTACATCGAACATTTGCTTGTTATTGCTTTAATGATGATACAAGGAAGCCGCCCCACCGCGTCAAAGTGGAGATACATCGTGGGTTTTTTTAAATTTTTTATTTTTTTTTATTTTAATTTTCAAATATTGAAAAACAAAACATCTTGAACATATTGAACTATAAAAATCTCAAAATATCGATGTTTTACTACATATAGAATGACATGTGGAACAACCGCAGCGTTGGTATCCGTTCTGACACATTTCTTTCATAGATCGTCATAATTGTTAAATGTAACATGTGAGCAAACGAAAATGAAATCAAGCTCGACTTTGAAATATTTGTTTCATGAATAATATGTTGGTGCGACTGTAAGTCTATGTCAAATTCGAGTAGTACGTTAGGCGTCAGGCTGTGTCAAAACTGACGCAAAACCTAACCTGCTAACCTCGAATTTAACCAACATATTATTCATAAAAGAAACATTTCAAAGCCAAGCTTGATTTCATTTTAGTTTGCTCACATTTTATTATTATACACGTGAGTAGTATTCCGACACCTTAATTGACCTAGCTGTCAATCAAATTTTAATTGACAATTAAATGCTCCAATTGAACCGCGAATTAAATGCTCTAATTAAATCTGCGGTTTTAATTACAGAATTTGATTTTACACATATGATACCTTTTTACTTCAAGTCTTATCAAAAAATGTTATGAGAGTTATCGATAGAACTCGCCGGGGTGCTACTAGAACTCCTATTAAAACTACCGGAACTGTAAAAAATTACTTCCAGGTCTTGGTCGTTTTGTAAAAGTGCTAACACAAAAATACGCGTAACTTTTTTATTTTGAGTCTTATCAATTTTTTTTATTAGAGTTATCGATAGAACTCGTCCGGGTGCTACTAGAACTCCTATTACAACTACCGGAATTGTAAAAAATTTCTTCCAGGTCTCCGTCGAAGTGCTAACATAAAAATAAGCGTAACTTTTTACTTCGAGTCTTATCAAAAAAATGTTATTAGGGTTATTAATAGAACTCGCTGGAGTGCTACTAGAACTACTATTAGAACTACCGAAACTGTAAACAATTACTTCCAGGTCTTGGTCGTTTTGTAAAAGTGCTAACACAAAAATACGCGTAACTTTTTTACTTTGAGTCTTATCAATTTTTTTTATTAGAGTTATCGATAGAACGCGCTAAGGTGCTACTAGAACTCCCACTAGAACTACCGGAACTTAAAAAAATTAAAAAGATATTTTTTTCCGGTTTATATTTTTTCTTTTGAAAACATGTTTTTTGTTAGAGTTCTAGTAGCACCCCGGCGAGTTCTATCAAAAAATATGATGACATTTTTCAATAAGTATGACTGAAAGAGAGTTATAGTGGCATTTGTCCGAGGAAAATGTGAAGTTAGCACCCCAAATTTTCGATCCACATTTTTTTCTCTTAAATACATAGAACTATTTTTAAAAATAGCCAGGAACTCTAGAACTCTTTGGGGTGCAACGAAAACTCTTGAAAAAATTAACATTTTTTGAAGTTGTAATGCTAACTTCACAGGGGTCGCTATGGACGCTAAATAAAAACTTCAAACTGGAATTTAAAGTTACTTTTTGTAGTTATAATTTTTTGCGGACCTTCTCAAAACTGCAAACTATTTCTATAACTATTAAATAACAACATACACACTATATATTAGTCAATATAATTAATACTTTCTGATCCATAATCATCACATTTGTCTTTTTTCCTAAATACGTTCTACAATAACGACTACGTTAGCAAATACAAAATGTTGACTTTGAATACCTTTTAATACAGTTTAAAAATAAACATAAAACATATTTCTACTTTGCTATGATATTCAGGTTTCACAATTTCAAATTAAAAAAAAATAAGGCGAATAAAAATTTCCTGCTCAATATATGGTAATTTTCATTATTTTCTTTTATTTGAAACCATGATCTTGTTTAGTGACCCTAGACCGCGGGCGTGATATAGCCTTTATATCCCGAGGGTCTAAAAAGTTGTAAAGCAGTATAGCAAACAACAATAGTGTAATACACCAACACCAACAATCTAAATAGAAGCCACAGCACAACGGTAGATTTTTAAAACCCAAATAAAATTTTAAAAATGTGCTACGTGCGTAATCATGCTTATAAACCTGGGGAAATCGAAAGCTCTCCGCTTCGCGTCGTGCTTTAAACATTTCCGCGTGCTATAATCCGCTGATTATGCACTTTATACATAAATAGCTATTTTATGGCATGATAACCACCATTTACTCAACGTGTTCACATTTTACTTTTTTAAGAAGACCTCTCAATAAGAGTAATTTGGAGTCATGCATGGAAAACCTTGATGTGAATGAGCTCCATTGAACTGTCATCGATAAAAGAATAAAATATGCTTTAGGCACGTCGTAGGACATTGAGAAACATTTAAACAATTGGTTTTACCGGGTGATGTATCTAGGAAGCCTCGATGGACAGACTATATTAAAAGAAAAACTTGACTTAGTACATCAAGTCATTCGTGCAGCAGAAGACAGAAAAAATGGCGAAACAGAATCCATCAACTACATCAACACTAACAGGTGTCACGACGCTTCTAGTTCTACACTTGGATACAGCAGGGCTTAAGGTTAAAGAATCACTTGGCCTCAAAAAAACTGATAAGTATGTACTTTGCACAAAGTGCAGCGTGTGTTTGTAATCTCTAAAGTTAAGATTACTTTACAGATATATTTGCACTCTATTCAATAGCGCTATTTTTTCATTCTTTAGTTTTATTATGCAGCAAACCTGGCTGCACCTGGCTAGAGAAGATGATAGAAGTTATTAATCGTCATTCTGTTTTTTCGAAGTTAAAAAATGGTTTGAAAATGGTGCTTTAGAATTCAAATTAAATAGAACCGCCAAAAATGTTAATAATTTTACTTTAAATTTATGTTATTAAAGCTGGATGTTAGTTAAAATGATCTAAATATAAACAATTTTATTTATTTATCAAGATTGCGATCTTTAAAACTATGCTATCTCTAGTACTTGAACATTACAGTAACTATATCACAATATTTCTTTTAAAATTTTGTAATATCAGTGCTATCTGTGCTACTGTATATAAATAATACTTAATGTATGCTACTATCAGTGACGGCTTCTCCTTCGGGGCTCAGGGACGACACCCTCCCAGCCGTCAACAACCTATATGAGATTAAAAAAAGTAACTATTCAATCATTATATCATCTATCCTATCGGTATAATAATATATATAACAAGGTTTAAGTAAGGAGATCTGGAGATCGCTATTCGATACCGCTTAAAATATGTACAACAACATCCAAAAAGAATGTCAACATACCATGAGCTATATGTCAACACACACAAACGTGTAATACTCACCAAGCAGCTGGCAGCTGCTGATCCGAAAAGTAGCCCAGACTTATATGGAAATTACGAGTGAAAACGCTGACGGTGCAGGATCGAGGTATAGCAGTTTCAATGTGACGCGTAGGTTAACGATGCTGCAGCCGATACCGCAGTTATACTCGCGGGACTATCGTCATAGTTACAAACAATGCGCTCCCGAAAAGTAATGCGATCCGAGGATAAAGGCAACTGCCACGTCGATAACAAATGCGGTGCAACCTTTGATATTTAAATTTAATGCTAGGGCAGCAAGCTCGTTCTTACATTATTGTGGGCCGTGTTTGGACATACCCGGTGTCTTAAAAGTCTGGAAACGACTGAATATCTCGAAATATACGCTTTGGATCGGGAAACGAAACAACACGCATCTGATATTTTTTTAAAGCTATCACATGATACCAAACATGACCCCCACCCCCACCCCTCTGAGTGGGGCGGGGGGCAACTTTAAAATATTAAATATGCACCCCCACTTTTTATTCCAGATTCGCATTCTACGCTAAAAACTACGTAAGTGTTGTCTGATTTTTTTTACTATTAATAGATGGCGCTGAAATCGCAAAAACTGAAATTTTTCTCTATTTTCGATAAAGTGCATCGGATCGAAGGACTAACAAGTGGTTCAGGTTCTCCATGATACCTGAAGCGATTCTGAAGGTACCCGATCATATCCGAAGTGGTTTCGAAGATATCGGATGATACTCGAAGTGATTCCAAAGATATCCACCATACCCTAAGTGGTCGATGATGTTCCCAGGGTGGTTTTGAAGATACCCAACGATTCCCCGAGTGATCCCGGAGGTAGTCCCATATATGTATTATACATATATGGCTAGTAGGGCCTGGAAACGGCCGAAAACATTACGGTGCCGACATAGTCTCACTCTGAGTATTACGCGTCTCGTGCGCATGCGTGAGCATTCGAACTCCCCCTTTAGAAGCGAATTTTAAACTTGACCACTTCCCCACCGCGCGGACGACGCCGACGCGCTTGCGCACAGCTCACCATATACATTGAAGAGTTGGTTGTCTGTCTCACTTCCTTCGTGACCTCCCAACTCATAGCCGCTAGCAATATAGTAAGTAATATATATACCGTGTGTCCACAGGCTTTCGCACCATGGAATCAGAACAACGTTAATTTCTCCCAAAGATCAGCTCTTGCTTTTACGAAAACAGCTTAACAACAAACCCTATCATATTTATTTTTCTATGGCAATAAACGATTAAGTGGTATTCAACATGAAGTATGGTGTCAAATTCGAGGTTAGAAAGTTAGGTTTTGAGTCAATTTTGACACAGACTGACGCAAAACCTAACCTGATTACCTTGAATTTGACATAGACTTACAGTGTCACCAACATACTATTCATCCGTTGTATAACCATGACCATTCAAAAACGTTCGATCATTTCTGAAGGCACTTTATTTGTTACTTACAAATTTAACTTTAATGGTCAATGCTTAGCAACCGTGTGACTATCAATTACCACCGGAAGAGTAGATCTTTAAAATAAACTAGCATCACTCCAGCGCCATGGTGCGTAGTCTTGTGGACGCACGGTATATATATGGGTAGTCCAATGATACCCAAGATGGTTTTTAAGGAATCCGATGGTATCCGGGCAATATCAGGTTTTTGCGATTTCTAGATAATTTTGTTGGCAGAACCTTTGTTGCAACTAAACTCGCTCATGGAAATTGACACTTTTTGTGTTAGGTTAGGTTGTTTTCAGTTTAAGGTTATATTTTCTGAATAGGCACATTGTTGCCGGACATTCTCTAGTCTCCACATCGACTGACGTTCTTTTAAATTTGGTCTATTCTTTTTAAATTGGAAGTAGCATCGTTTAATGGATTTTTGTTGTTGTAACAAAATTATTTTGGGCATTTTAACTTTTCCTTGACGGAAATTAAAATTATTTTTACACATTTGACAAATCATTTATTTTCTTACGAATATTAAAATAATAAATCTGGCAATATGGTGGCAAGTAAATGTCGAACAGACACTGACAGAAAAAAAAAGTTGCATCCCCTACATTATCGAATCAGTTAGTAGTCCAACATGAAAAGAAAAAAGCATATCCATCTTTGTCCCAAAAAGGTCGTGAACGGCTTATATCAAGGGTAACAACATTTTTAAAACAAACCTTACGTAGTTTTTAGCGTGGAATGCGAATCTGTAATCAAAAGTGGGGGTTCCTATTTAAAATTTTAAAGTTGTCCTCCGTCCCACTCAGAGGAGTGGGGATAGGGGGTCAATTTTGGTATCAGTTCGTAGCTTTTTAAAAATCTCAAATTCGTGTTTCCCGATTCAAAGCCGTTTCCAGACTTTTAGGACACCCGGTATATCAATTTCCATTGAAGCGTGTTTATTTATCTTAAGGTTTTTCAGTTGTTTCATGCGGTTTTATAAAAAAAATTTTTCACCATCAATTTTAAAAGCCTACCGTTAGCTTAAAACGTTAAAGTTAAAAGCTAGGACTTTCTACACCGGTATTAAATTTTGAGCTGCAAAATAAACTTGGAACTCGCAATTATACCAATTTTTCTGTTGGCATTTACAAGAAAAACAAACAGATTTGTAAATGTGATGTATTACATACTGTATTTTACATTATTAAATAAATTATTACGTGTATAAAGTGCCTTAAGAAATGATCGAACGCTTTTGAATGGTCATTGTTATACAACGTATGAATAATATGTTGGTGGCACTGTAAGTCTATGTCAAATTCGAGGTTATCAGATTAGGTTTGTGTGAGTTTTGACACAGACTGACGCAACCTGCTAACCTCGAATTTGACATAGACTTACAGTGCCACCAACATATTATTCATACGTTGTATAACCATGACCATTAAAAAACGTTCGATCATTTCTGAAGGCACTGTAGTATTATCTTTCGTCACAAATTTGGCTTTTCGGCTATGGATCCTGTTGTTTTATAGTTTCACAATATTTCATACACTATTATACAATAATTGCAATTGCTTGGAAATGTTACGACAGGAATTACCAGAATTAAACAAATCGACAATAACTTTACCGCGTACCATTTTTGCAAAAAAATACAAACACCCAAACACCAGACCGTCAATCTGTTATTAAACAACAACCAACTTGTTTCACTTTAACTAAAACATGCTACGATGAACTAAGTGGTATTTTGATCACATGGGTCAAATGAAATGAATCGGTAATTTACTTTTAAGTAAGTGTTTTCCAACTATTTCTTGTAATTTGTTATTACTAATGCTGTTTAAAATTTCGCTAAAAACTCCTACAATTATGATATAAAGATATTGACCAAAAGTTTTGCTTTTGTAGGTGGAAAATACAGACACCTGAAAAACCTTAACTGGACCAAAAGATGTGATTCTGGGCTTAATCTACATTTTGTGTTGCGTTTTAATACTTTTTGTTCTGTGCATATGACGTTTCCTTTTGGATCATTAGAATTAAACATCGTTGCTACGTTTCGATTAAAACATCGACGGAATGTGGGTGAGTCATTCGAACAGCCACTAGGTACTACAAGACCGTGTCCGTACCAGGCTTTATGCGTAATACGAATAATAGAAATAAATTAGAAATAGGTAATATCAATGAAGAGATGTGTCCGTATCGAGACAATTGGGAAACATACGTAGAAAGAACACCTACTATGCAAATGTATAGATAGATACCAAAGGGAAAGAGAAGTATACGAAGGAGCAGCCGTGATGTCGCAACAGATTACATACCTATAACTAGAGGAAGAACAAGAATTATGATACAAGTAAATAAAGAGATATTTTATGCATGAGGGGAATAGGTACTTTAGCTCACAAGGCAAAGCCGAGTTAACTAATTTCTCCGAATGGGTGAAAAAGCAGGTTTGTGTGCAAAAACGTTAGTTTCAAAACTAAAATTAACGATCAATGTAGATTTTTATATTTATTTTCAACTTAAATATACCCTTGGTGATGCCTAAGATGGCTCGTGTAAATCAGACACATTTTTATTAAAATATCTATGGCTTAAAGTCCTCCCTAGGGTGAAAGGGATACACTTTACTCTCTTTGTTAAAGCATCAAAAGCGGAATTTTACACGCGGTTGTGAGAAATAGGTATTATGTATCAAGGGCGTACAACAAACGTTTTGGCCCGTGGTTTTAAAGTTATAGCACGAGTGCGGAGCACCTAGGGCCATTGCGCTTTGGTACGATTAGGACGAGTGCGCTAGCACGAGTCCTAATCCCAAGCGCAATGGACATGAGTAGTGATACCACCGCAAAAATAATCTACTTAACTTTGACTAAGAATGGTATTCGAGGGACTATTTAATAAACCAAACTACTTTTTCAAATTAGTTTTCAGTAAATCTAGCAACAAACTACGCAATTTCTATAGTAACAGAACACTCTTATTGACTTTTTCTAATAAAAATCACATTTGTTTAAAATATAGTCAAATTTATACCCATTCGGAGTCACGTGATAATCTAGTAATTTTACGTATGTCGATTCTTAAAAATGCAATTTTAGGGAAATAAATGACATTCCGTTTTGTAGGTTATCCTGACATATGCCAATTTCTAAAACAAGGTTGCTACGGGTTTATTCTCTTATATGAAATCAAACTGAATTTACAGGTTAAAGAAAACATAACATGTCGTAAAATGTAAATATAATAAAGATATGTCAGCTGCTACATTAAAAACCTGCTGCGTATAGCAAATTTTAAGTCAATTTCTGTGCATGCATATTCTGTTATAGAACATTGCCATTTGAAGCCTATTTCCTTGCACAATCTATTTAGGGAAGAAACTGAATGTGAAAAATCTCCAGATTCTTCAACCAAGCATTTTTTAGATTTTTTATGGTTACAAATTCTTTAGCTACATACATTTTATATACAGTGTCTTGACTGCTTCGTCGACTTCCGTTTTTGTATTCTTCACTTTCTGGCTCATATTTCGGTAAATTGTGCTCTCCGAGATATTTAACGCAAGAGAAGCACGGCGAACAGCGTTGGAGGGTGAAACTGTTGATTTACTATTATTAATATTGTACTCTTCATAAAAAAAAACGCATAATATTCAAATTAATTGTTGTGACTGCTCGTTATACCGCATGTCCGATGGTTTCTTTTAATTTCCAGTTTTCGGCTCAACAATTTTAGGTTTTATTACCCTTATCTCAATAACTTACACGAAAAATATAATCTGACAGATTAGAAACGTCAAATTTTTAAAATTAATTTTATGAATCGACATGCCTTTTTTTCAAATTTCTTCCATTTCATCTATTTTACTAAAGATGAACAGAGACAGACAAAAGTCACGTGACTCCGAATGGGTATAATTTTGACTATAGTCACTTGAATACCTTCTAGGAAGATATACCCACTGATATTGTTTTGATTGGTCAAGAAACGTCAGGATTCTGGATTTGCATTGGTCACTTTTTGACAGATGACAGGTGAATTGAATAGTCAGATAATATAATCGTTGCCAATAAATGCAGAGCAATTGTTTATGTTATTTTAGCTGACTATTAACTTCGTAACTATGGATTTTATTAATACGTGTTTAGAAATAACAAAAATGACGGCATAGACCAAAATTGATTTTTTTTACTTTTTAAGTACCCACATGTAAAACCCGACTTTACGTCAGCGTAGGGCAGCCTAAAGTGCCACTTATTCCCTTGGGAGTAGAAGTTAAATAAACAGTTTTTTACTGTGGTATCTAGTAAATTGCTAAGTTTCGAAGTCTATTTTCTTACCACCAGAAACTATATTTTAATTTTAATGTTTTAAAAAGCTTCATTGTCACGTTCAGAGCACATTGAAAAAATGGGATCAAATACTCCTCAGGCAAAGCCGTACCAAACTCCATAAATAAACTTTGGATATTCAACGTAGTTCAGGCGCTGTGGCAAAAATAATGAATTTTTTACTTTTTGATATTTTTAAATAACTCGTCTGCGTATTTTAAGAGGAAGTCGAATTTAATTTGTTCATTCTTAAGCCATTTTTTTCTTAGATATCTAGTGGTGTATTCAGATTTTTGAAAACTGTAGAACTGTCGACTTTATTTATTCTTATGGGACTCGCAGTTAGGCATGAAACCTTTTAAAACAATCTTTTCACTTTTAGAAATGTATAATATTAAAAAGGTGTCTTAAGAATGTGCAAATTAAACATTCACTTTTTCACTACAGCGCCTGAACTACATTAAATATACACAGTTTTTTTATGGAGTTTGGGAACAATTTTACCTGAGGAGTATTTTATCCACTTTAACAAATCTCATTTTCTCGTAATAAGGGAGATCCCCACGTTGGTGGACACACTGTATTCCTCGGAACTATCGAACCCACGTGGGGATATTTCCTCGATCTCGCCCTGAAAATTAAATGGCACATTTTAGTTCTTTAGTATATAAGGTAAGTACTATTATTGCCCGGTCAAAAAAACTTATTTTACTGCTGAAAATGATCGTACATAATAGTATATTATTATATGAGCGATTATGACAGCCATTATTCACGAAGATGACATTTGCGCCACAAGCCGAAGGCGCGTGGCGCAAGTCATCTGAGTGAATAATGGCCATAATCGCGAATATAATACGATATTTTATCTACTCCTATGCAATAGGAGCCTCGTGTTCATATTTCAGAATTATGACATTTGTGACAGCTGTTAACTTCAAAAGTCATTTAATAATAAGAATGAATTTTGTGATTGGCTACAACTTATTGAATAATGAAAATAGAATTTTCTGATTGGTTGCAATTTGCAAACTATTAAATAATGAAAATAGAATTTTATGATTGGCGGCAAACCGTGAATTATGAATCATAATTCATGGCCATTGTGCAGTAGGAGTAGATAAAAGTATTTTTCCCTCTCACCTTTAAAGTTGACACATCTTAATAAATGTCAAAAGTTGACATTTATAAAATTTTATGCAAAAGCAACCGTATCGCGGGTATAATGACTTGTTATTGAAGGCATAAAGAACCGTATCCGCGGTGTATCTAACGCATACTAGTTATTGATATACCTACCAAAGGCATTATAAATCGCTCGAGGGCTATAAACAGTAAGTAAAACCTGTGGTGTTTTACGTTTTATGTCCCATTTTGAATATGCAAATAAATTGAAAAGCTTGGACAGCTTGCGAAATAGTCTGTAACGCCCTAGGGCATATAGAGCGGGAGTAATGACAACGCCCGTTCATTGTGAGAGGGCACAATAAGCAGGTGTTATCATTACGCCCGCTCTTTACGCACTAAGGCGTTATAAGCTGTTTTATATATTTCGTATCACTGATATAAACAATAAATAATAGATCAGTGAAAAATAAAGAAATTTCATGAGAAGCACATACAGTCGTGACTAGCTTAACATTGTATTTTGTAAAAAAATGTGTTTCAATCCGTCATAAATTCATATCCCGTTGCAAATGTGTTAATTACTTCAATATGTGTGTTATTTTGTTTTATGTGGTAGTTCAGAAAGTCTGGTATGTAATACGGGTGTAATTTTTTTTATTTAACCCCTTTAGTATACAATTTGTCCTTATAAACAAGGAAAAATAAGTACTTCGTATGTTTATATCATAAGTAATACAAGTAGCAGTTACTAACCATTAAATGCTAATGGACATGCAGGGTCAGGCTCCGATGTACCCCCCTATAATTATTTCACTAACCTATATTACAAGTTAATCTTGTTTTTGTTAATATTAAGCAATGTTTTCTTTTTTTATTTCTTCAAATATTTCTACTAGCTTCATGATTATATCATCCATAATGGCCATTGTTGTTGAACCTGCACGTCCACACAACCTTCTTGTTATTGCCGATGCTATTGATATATCATGAGCTATATCTTGCTGAGAGTTGCTCTAGTGGACAGGATCTCTTGCTGCCTAGCATTGTTATGAATCTCGCATGCACATTTTCCGTCGTTTCTTTAATTATCGCCGCGGCGATAATGAGAAGCCCACTTTGTTAACACTTGTAGCTGCGCTGGAAGTAAAAACTCATAACTAGCTCTCATTGGCCGTGTCATAGATAACAAATGGGAACGATTAATTTTAGAGAAATGTTATGACTGGAATTAAAAATTAAAATGCATATGTCTTCCTACTGAGACCTATATTTTGTTCCGCTCTATGCTAATCCGCAGCTTGTTAATTTTCAAGCGCATGCAGTAGAAATTCAAAGCGGTCACCTGAACTCGTAGCACTAGAAATTATGCAGGATGAGTGAATTTCCTGTAACACAATTGCGTAAACGTTCAAATCTAATGAATAAACTCAGTAGCAACATTTACAACAAACATATTTTCAATTCGGCTTCCAAATACAAAATGTGGTAATGCCGTAGACGTAGATCATTCCTTTAATTGGCAAACCACTAAATTAGAATCAGATGATATTCGAGCTAAATGCCCGTTTTACAGCGATATAGTTTTTCTCACATGTAACATTAAAGCAGAAAATACTACTATATTAAAAACTACTACTCAATATGCGACTGATAAAATGACAAACAACTGAAATAATTCTTTTTCGTCTTAAATTTATGTGTATTTTTACTTGGTTTCTTAATATAGATAGTGAATGTTTTTAAATGGGTCTTCAGGGAGTTTTAAACAATAACATTGTTTCCCGGCTCATTTGCACCCACCGCCATTTTCGGCCCATTTGCGCCTCCGGAAAAATATCAACAGTAAATAAGGTCTCATTTGCGCCCATGCTTGCAACTCATTAGCCATCAGCCCGACTAGTAAGGCGATCTTCTACCTGTAAAATAGTTCTTACAAAAACGTTAGTGCTTATGACATTTTATTCGTTCGTAAACAAATTTTGATGATCTTTTGTTTTGTTTTGTGCCAATTAAAGTTAACGTCAGATTAGTGGCCTTTATAAGACCGGCAGTAAATATAACAATTTTTCGCTTAGCTAGCCTAACTCCTATGCGTTTCCGTTAGTAGTTTAATTTAATAATTCATATTACTACACAGATTAGCGCATTTTTTTCAGCGTGTCAGTTATAAATTGTACAACTTTTGCATTTTGTTAAGATATCAACTTACCCTCCCTGTCCGCTACTAAGTAACTCCCTCATTTTTTTCTAAAAGAAGATGAGAACTATAAAATCGAAAAAGTTAGTTGGTTTGGTTAGTATATTGTTTAATTCCTATAACATTATGTTCAAACACTAGGTGTCACTGATACTCTAATTAAATGCGCTAATCTGTACAATAATATGAAATATTAATCAATAAATTTGACACCGGTGTAACAACTCTTATTAAAGTTTTAAAATAAATCTCAAATAAACACAAAAATTAAAGTATCAACAGCAACGCATAGAAGTTAGGGCAGCTAAGAAAAAACTGTTAAATTTAGTGTTTTGTAATAACTATTACAGGTAGAAGACCGCATCCCTAGTCGGCCAACTTCGGGTGTCCTAATAGCTAATGAGTTGCAAGCATGGCCGCAAATATTTTTCTAGGGCGCAAATGGGTGGAAATTAGCGGCGGGCGCAAATGAGCCGGACACAAATGAGCCGGGCGCAAGTAGAATTCCTTTACAAGATACCCTTGTTACAAAGGTGTTTATTTGCAAGTTGCACGATGTAGAAAATCAATTTCACGTTCTTTTCTATTTGCAAATAAGTCAATCATTCGTTTATTCAAGTCTTTGGAGATATACATTTTTTTGCTGGTAACATTTCCAATACACTTAGGCTTTCTTTCTTCATTCGGTTTCTTAAAAAAGCCATAATCCTTTTCAACATCGAGAAATATCGCTTCGTTTTGGATCCAGGCATAGGGGCTTTCACAAATATGTAAAAGTCTTAGAGTTTCTTGAAAAATTTCACGAATTTCGTCTTCTAAAAGTAATAATAACAGAGAGATAGCTCCAGAAATATCCCTCAATACTTCTCCTCTATAAAGTATCTGCAGTTCAGTTTTTAGGGTACTGTTTTCCAAAAAAAGATAAACTTTAAACGTCACACAGGAAAAATTGTCAGGGAATTTATCACGGTGCTCGTTAAAATGATACCCCGCCATAACTGTGTACGATAAATTTATTTGGTGTGTCTCTAATGTAAACGCGTGTAACTTGTAAGGATAACTATGTTTTTTCTGTAATTATGTACTGTATGGGTGCATTTGTATTTATATTTGGTGCTTCATAAGTGTTTACACCTCAGCACTAAGCTTTTCAATATTAATAATAATTAAAGAGTCGAATTCTTATCAAATGCAGTTCGAAGTTGAAGCAGCATCTGGACCTATTACAATATTTAGCTCAAAGCGACTCCGTAATTTATGTAGTTGCTGAATTTCAACTTAGAATAACAATTAAGAGCAGGTAGCAGGCCGCGGTTTTATCGGAACTGCTAAGTGAAAGTTAATATATCCTTATCTTTTGCCATACGTCTTATCGCTGGCTTCCGCTGCAGTCTATAAACTGCCGAGAAGTTGAGGAGTCGCTTCGAGCAGACTCCATGTCTCCGGAATGCAAGCAGCTCTGATCCAACAGTTCATGTTTATTCAATGAAAATTATCCGTGCTTTTTTAAGCCTTAAAATAAGAATAATGATAAAAATTAAGTACAAAAAATTTTTCTTTCTTTATAAAAAAGTCTTAAAAAACTGGTTTGTTATAGTAAAGCCATGATGTCCTTGGCTACTTATAGCCAGCTGCCGCTGTTATGTAATTGTTTCTACAAAAACCTATAGAAGCATTTTCCGCCTGACCGTCTAATATCAAGATTATGAAGATAAATAACAAGTCATGATCGATCCCTTGATGTGGATAATGTCCATATACATTATAGAAGAAACACTTTTAAAATCTTTTCTGTATCCGTTCTAAGTGGTACTTATGAATAGTTTCTAGATTTCTAGAGCATTGGCATTAGTAAATGTTTGTTTACAATTACGTGTGTTAAATTCCAGCACTTTCAATGCTAAGGCAGGTATATTGTCAATGTGAGTCTTTCAAACATTTTGTTTCTGAATTGAGCTCTTCTAGCGACGCCTGTACGCTTGTTAAGGCAGAAGAGTAGCCTCTTCCAGGCATTCCGTGTCTACATCATAATTAGGTACTCCGGCATTAGATTAACTTTATTGCGTCCATATCATTTTACTTGTTGGAGTTATCCAATAGACAGCTCGTTAAATGTACCATATTTGTTTTATTGTGTACTGTGTTAATTAACTTACAGCAGTTGGCAGTTGGCAGTACCGTGTCAAGAATGAACAAAGGTAGATTCTCGTTGCCATTGGCTTGGTTCACACATGATCCTCACGAAGTATTGTGATGATTCCGCCCCGTGTTTGAAGTTCTGAAGGGAGCAATTCAGATTGAGTTAAGAACTTGTGACGCTCTAGGCAAACAACACCTTGTTAGCTACACCTTAGTTAACCGTCCCACTGGGGGTCGGGTATTGTTTCTTTATCAGTCATCGCCAAAAACCAATGCGATAAAGGCCATAAGACCCTTTCTAATAAAACTTCCATTATCTGCAAATCCCCATTCTTCTTCAGCACAAAGGTTCAGGAAGCCATTGAGATTAACAAACCCATTAATAACTTCAATCGAGACAAAGATTATCCGCTTCCCTCCAAGTGGAAGACGCAAATTTCCAAACCCCGCCCAGCGCCCTCTTCACTCAACCGCGACGACACTTCATCATAATTTTTTCCTTTATCCTTCAGATCGTTTGAAGAGTTTTGCATCTGGCGTAATTTGCACATTGAGTTACCATGCTATTTTGCTTACCTCTTAATGAAGCCCCTTATAAAAGTTGGCGTAAAAGGAAGTAAAAATCAGTCATTATTCAACTATCTCGAAACTCAATTACTGCTTTATTTAGGCAAAGAAAATTCAGTATCTTGCTTTAAGTTCCCAGCATTCAAATTAGTGTTACCGTGACCATAGCATATTTGACAGATGAGCTAAGATGGCCGTAAAAGTTGATCTAAAGACGATGTCAGCGAAACTTTTTTTATGATCAACCAAATCTCAGCTTTGCAGTTACTTGGAGCAGCTACATCTCATTTTTATCAGTCACTTGAAACAGAGTTCGCTTCAGGTAGCGTTTGCACTCGCGAATTTCAAAGTGTAATGTACTTACGTGGTTATATATGTAGGTTACGTTAACTTTGGCTTTGATGTTTAAAAATAACACTATTTTTTTACGGGGATTATTATGGGAAATCAAGCACTCCATACACTTTAATAGATAGAAATATCCTGTTTTATTTTGAAGAACTGTCACTTTGATAAGAACAAGAAATAATATTAACCTAAAAATTAAAGTTAAACAGTGTTTTGTTTAAATTTCTTTGCTTTAATTGTCAGATCAACACGTGGCACGATTGAGTTTAACCAATCACACAGAAGCAGACAATACCAAAATGGATCCAACTAATTTTAAAGAATAATTATCTTACATCTTAATTATTACAAAATTTTAGTAATATTTAACTTGAGGTATTTACAAAAATGTTGTGAAACAGTTACTCATAATTAACAAATACTTGTTAATTAGCTAATTTGAACTAGACAACACATAATATGCTCTATTTTCTAGCTATGTACAAATTTTAATCGAGTTTTCAATTCAAATTCCATAAATTTAAACAATTACATTTGACAGACGCAAAACATGTTGTTAAGCTCCAACTAGTGTTCAATTCGACTTTTAATGTACTTAACTTGCCTATGTAGACAACCCTCTTGCCATTGTCAAACACATTTTACAGGGTGTCCCAAAAAGAATGGGACACCGATCAGTCATAGTTTCCTTACGTTATAATAAAACGATTAAACCTAGTAGACTATACGTTAGTACAAAGTCCTTTCAGCAAGTAATTATAGGGCCTTGAAGTTCAATTTTAGATTTTTTATCTATTTGTTAATTTCCAGAAATGTAGAGACATCGATTTGAATTTTGGTATACATGCTTATTATTATATAGTGCACTAATAGGAAAAATTTCATAAATTAGACTTGACTGTAAGGGACACTTTACCTATCTTTCAAAACTTTTTTTAGCTCTAACTTCGTTATCTGTAACATTTTGAAAATTTTAGGTTATTATCTGACAGAGAATTAAAATGCACAAAAATAATGTACCCTCAGTTCATAAGGATCTGAGCAACCGTTTACCTTAAAATGCCCATCAAAAGTTTTTGGTTGTCATTAAGACGTGCAATTATCAAGTAGCCATGATCACAAAAACAATGGGTAATGATTGCGATCTAGTAAACCACAACAAGAAATCAATTAATGACGTAGGTGACGTCAGTTTTTTGTCTTTTGTGCTTACGAAAATGCTGCGACATAGAGAATTCGTTATGTAGCGGCGATTTCTTAAACATAAAAGAACAAATTGTTATGTCACTAATGTCATTAATTGATTTATCATTGTTGTTTACTAGATGACATTGTTTTTATGATCATGGCTACTTGATAATTGCCCGTCTTAATGACAATCAAAAACCTTTGATTGGCATTTTAAAGTAAACGGTTGCTTTTAGGCTTAAAAACTAAGAGTAGGTACCTACATTATTTTTGTGCTTTTTAATTCTCTTTCAGATAATAACCTGAAATTTCAAAAAATGTTACAGATAACGAAGTTAAAGTTAAAAAAGTTTTGAAAGGTAGGTAAAGTGCTTCTTACTTCTTCTTCTTCGGCCTTATCCGTTCCGGATGTTGACTATCATCATAGCTATGCGTGTTTTATTGACTGCAGCTCGGAACAATTCGATGGATATTACTCCGTACCATTTGCGTAAGTTATCCAGCCAGGAAATTCTTCTTCTGCCTGGACTTCTTCGTCCCTCTACTTTGCCCTGCAGAACTAGTTGCATAAGACGGTATTTTCTAGGATTCCTCATGACGTGACCCAGATATTGCAGTTTACGCTTTTTTATGCATTGCATCAGTTCGGCTTGACAGTTCATTCTCCTAAGGACTTCTTCATTTGTAATGCGTTCGACCCATGAAATTTTGAGAATTCTCTCCACATCTCAAACGCCTTGATTTTCTTTTCCATTGCCTCAGATAACGTCCATACCTCCGCTCGGTACAACAGTGTGGAGAAGTAACATTTCAGCATTCTCTTTTTAAGTCCCGTACTCAGATCACGGCAACAGAGAAATGATTTCATTTGTGCGAATACTGTTCTAGCTTTTTCCACTCTGCATTTCTCGGGAATGATCCCATTCTTCGTTGATGTTACATCCGAGATAGTTAAAACTGTTCACCTTTTCAATAGTTTGGTTGTTGTAATAAAGCGTGTTTCTTTGTACTGGTTCCTTGTTTACTACCATGTACTTAGTCTTTTTGATGTTAAGTTTTATACCATGCTTCTGGCTCATGTCATGTAATCTGTTTGTTATTTCTTGAAGCCTTTCCGCACTATCCGCAATTAGCACGCTGTCATCTGCGTACCTTATGTTATTGATGACCTCTCCATTTACTTTAATGCCCTCTGTAGAATCCTCCAGTGCTTCTCTAAATATACTTTCTGAGTACAGGTTAAACGGTAGTGGTGACAGAATACACCCCTGTCGTACTCTTCGTTCAATCTCCACAGTATCGGATTCCATGTGATCGACTTTTATATTTGCTTTTTATTTCCAGTGGAGGTTATTAACGATTCTTATATCTTTTCCATCTATATTCGTCTTCTAAAGTATACTTAGCATTTTATCGTGTAGGCAACGATCGATAGCCTTGATATAATCAGAAGTAATACTATAAGTACTTCGATATTATCGGGTTATATGTCGATAACTTGTTGCACAATAATAAAAGAGTGTCAGTTTGACAGATTAAATAGTCCGACCGCGTCAGCGGGAGGATTATTCTGTCAAACTGACACGATTTGTTATTGTGCAGGAAGTTTGAGACGTATAACCTGTTCGAAGTACGCATTGTATTCGATTTGATTATTTTGTGAGTACATTTTAATATTAGGAACAAATAAATATTTTATTGGCAGCTCGATTTGTTTGAATTAACCTTGCTGAAAGTCATCTCCATGAAAACAACATCAAGTTGACAAAAGTTATGTATTGCGTTGCCTAGTGAAGTTACTATAGTATAATCGATTTTGTATAATCGAAATTATACAAGATAACTTAACTAAATCCAGCCTTCTGATTGGTTGAAATCTCTACGAATAAAATAATCAGTAAAACACATATGTACGTCGCAGTTCATGTCCCTACATCGTTGTATGAGTACTTGGACAGCGAACAATGCTTCTCTAGTTCCCAGACCACCGCTGAATCCAAACTGCGTTTCGCTCATGTGTTCTTCGCATTTGGTGTAGAGGTGTGCACGAATTATTTTGAAGAATATTTTTAACATATGAGACATTAGACTGATAGTACGGTAGTCTGAACAGCATTTAGAGTTGTTCTTTTTTGGAATTGTTACAAATGTGGAGACTAGCCGTTCTTTTGAGATTATGCCGGCGTCATATATTTTATTGTATAGTGCTGTTAATATGCTAATAAAATTTACTTCCATGACCTTAATCACTTCCACTGATATCTCGTCTGGTCCGGAAGCTTTACCTGACTTTATGAGATTAATAGCATGTTTTACTTCGTTAATTGAGATTTCCGAACCATTCATATTATTTATTTGTGTTGCCATATTTTTACTTCTTCCTGTATCTCAAAGACTACCTGTCCTTTCTAATTTGTAATATTACCCAGAGTTCTTCTTCGATTTCTCCCTGTGGCTTCTTTAACTTTCTTGTGCACATTAATGTGTCGTGCTTTTGGTTTAACTCTTCCACCTCTTTACACTTTTCGGTCGCTCTTTTGCTTCTCTACACATCTTTTTAATAGTGTTGTGGATTTGCCAGTATTTGTCGGGATCAGTAATTTTTGCAAACAGTCGTTCTTCCATTACTTTTAAAATATCACTAGTCATCCATTATTTCCTCTTTTTCTGTTGTGTTTTTGTTTTTAAGTGTTGCTCACATGCCTCGGCCATTGCTCCTTTAACAACCCCCCACATATCTTCTACATGCGTGTGTTCCAATGATTTATTATGTAGTTCTTTGTTTATGACCTCTTTAACTTTTTCTTGGATTTGCGTATCTTGAAGTTTTGTGTAGTCGTACCGGTTTTTTCTGTTTTTGATTTGTTTAGTTTGAATGTTTCGTAATTTCATTTTTATTGCACTAACTAAAGGGGTGTGGTCTGATGGAACGTCTGCAGCTGGGTATGTTTTTGTAGAGAGTATGCTACTTCGGAATCTTTGATTGATTAACATAAAGTCTGTTTGATTTCTTATTATATTTCCTGGTTTATCTCCCGGGGCTTTCCAGGTATATAAACGTCTAGGTGGTTGTTTGAACAGTGTATTAGTTATTACCATTCCTTCTTTTCTACAAAATTGTACAAGTCTGTTTCTCCTTTCATTCTTCTGCCCCAATCCATAGTTTCCAACTATATCGTCTTCCAGTCCTTTTCCAATTTTCGAATTATGTCTATGTTGAAAGAGTCGCCTCTGAGTTTAATCATTATGACTCTGTCGGAGTGGGGTAAGCATCCAATAACAGTGGGTTGTATTTTCTTATTTAGAATAATTCCTACTCCTTGTAACTGATCGTTCCCCTCGTTTCCTGCATAGTAGACCATATGGTCATCCAATTGGCATTCTCCTGTTCCCCGCCATCTCATTTCGCTAATTCCCATTATGTCGATCTGTAATCTCTTCATTTCTTTTATCGTGTTCTGAATCTTTCCTGCTTCATACATACTTCTGATGTTCCAGGTACATATTTTTACTGGTTTTCTGGTTACTTTTCTTTTAACGTGTTTGTATTCTTTACTTTTAATCATTTTACAGGGATTTCGCATGCTGAAGACCGAGGAGGCCCCGCAGTCTAATGATTGTCCTCCCCTGCGGGATCTTGATTTCCGTGTTCCATGACCAGTAGAGTTTTGGGTTTGCTTTTCTGTCTCCAGTATGATTGTCTAGGGCTATCCTTGCGGATCTTTAATGTGGTAGTCATCCCGTGGCTTTCCACATCCTTATGCCATTGACTGATTAATAGTTATCAGTTCATCTGCCTTCTAGACCAATTTCTTAGTCTCAGGACAAAAGAGTGCCTTACTACTTATACCGGTATTCATCGGTTCGGCTGCTGGTTTTGGTCCACCCCGGATATTTTATTTCTGCGGTACCCCCCCATATCTGACGAGCATCCTCCTAGCCGCCACCTAGGGAGGCGCCCGATGGGGGAGCAGCTACCCCACACGGGGTGCCTCTTACAATCAAGTCTAATTAATGATTTTTTTTTGTTAGTGCAGTACATAATTGTAAGCATGTATACCAAAATTAAAGTCGATATCTCTACATTTCTCGAAATAAACAAAAAAAATTTACTTTGTACTAAGATATATTAGGTTTAATCGATTTATTATAACGTAAGGAATCTATGACTAATCGGTGTCCGATTCTTTTTGGGACACCCTGTATAATATGAAATTTACGATTGCCTTATTTCAGGTTGTACGCTTAGAACCTAAGCGATTTCGGTATTTAGAACAGAACTAAGTGATGGGACATCACATACTACTCCAGTACTACTCCTAAATGATATTACATGTCATTTCGATGTGCTCAGGCTGAGAAAACTAAAATCGTAAGCAGGATAGGAACAGAGAATGTGCAGATGGCCCAGCGAACAAATGCTCGCCTCTCAGCCTTTCGAAGGGCAAGGCGAGCACCTACCTGGCCTAAGGGCAAAGGGGGTTTCATTGAACCACTTTGTGGCTAAAATAGGCCAGTGTCCTTTAATACTAGGAAGAAGACAGGAACAGTTAGCTTATTTATACAATATTTACGTATATTGTAAGGTACAGTTAGTGCTATCCATTAAGAAAACTAACATTTTAGTGCTAGTGTTTACTGACTGCCATAATTTTAGTAATTTTAATTCCAAATCTATTTAGTAAGACCACTCAAATATACTTGAATTCCAAGAGAGAAATATATCGGTAATTATATGCAAGATCGGAAAGGTTATGTTTAATTTAATAAAATACCTTTAAAAACTGAAGTTCTAAGAGTTGCCGTGGGCTTTTCTGTGCATTATACTGTTGTGAATCTGTAGAATCCTTTCCAAATAAAAGTTCTTCAACAAACATAGTTATCATACTGTTTTATATTAAATCCCTCATAAAGTACGCACAATTTCTCTTTGGATCCACCACTGGAGGGTGTTAGATAACACATATGAATACATTCACACTCTGAAGCAAAATAATGTGTAAAATTCGGCATTTTTTACTAAAAATAATACAGTTTGCATAACTATTCCATGGGTCGGTGGTTTTTTACTAAATTTTGCAGTTTCCAACACGAATTACGCCAAAATAAAGCTTACAATAACTGCAGCATGTACGAAATTAGTGCTTAGCGCTCTGAAATCACACTAATTGCGAAACGGGTGTGATCCTGCATGCAATTTGCATGAAGAGATCAACACGCAGCTGCAGATTATGATAAATTTTGCAACAATATAATGCACGCAGTATGATCTTTTCTTGAAACAACTAGTGGAAAGTCGAGGAAACATGATGGCCGTGGACCATACATATATAATGTGAAATTATTACAATTACACCATACGTCTCCATTAGACACCTTTCTCAACAAGTTGATTTATACTAGGTATTCCTCGTAACATCTCATAACGTCTGAGCTGCTGCTATGTGATTATGAAAAACCAGCAGAGATTTTTGGTTCATTATGAACACATTTTAGATAATAAAAATCGCAATATATCATGGTTTTACCTCTCTGATTATATGATTCTCAAAATATAACACAATCTACAGTGCAGTGTTTTACATTAAGAAACAAAGTATTTATCTATGTATTAGAGTAACTTTTATATGATCTCTAATGTTAATCATTTTCACAAAAATGTCTAATAGATACACTTAACCAAGACGTTATGTGTTAGGTAATAATAGAAGGCCATCAATAAATCGTCAACTAAAACTGGGTTAGTTATCTCAGATTAGCTCTAGTCGAATTTACATAAATTTACGTGCAAGTGAAATTAATTTCGGCTCAAAATAACTCTAAGGCGAAACAACACCTGTTAAGTATAACCTTAAATATGTAAAACAGAAATTTATTAAGCCATAAAATACATTTGCAGAAATTATACAGTCAAAGCGGCAATAGGTTTTAACACCAAAATAGAGATACCAGTTACATAAATTCTCTTCATTTGTATATTTTTTATTATTCTGAAGCCTCTAATGTGTAATAGGTTTTCTCCAAAATTTTCATCACGTAAGTAGCTTCAGCATTTTGTGCACTCTTGATATGTGAAGCATGCCAAGGAATGGGCATGTAACATTCAACTGGGTATGACATAAAAGAAATATTGCTACAGCACAAGTCAGATAGCAATCGTGCTGCACAACCAAATTTAGAAGCGAAGTATGCGCACTGCTTAAAATTCATATTTCTATTTAGATGAGCACGTTTTTTCACACCTGTTTATTAAACTTTTCGAGTAAAATTTAATGTGCGCATGTTTTAGTCATTAAACGTTTTATGAAAATTCATGAATTAAGTGATGTTTGCAACTATTTATGGGTTATTTAAACCTTCTGAATAAATTTTCTTGCAGACGTACTGCATTTCTTGCCTTGTACGACGGTTGCTCAATATGTTCTCTACCCCAATACAATGAAAATTGTTGTTGGGTAAAAGCAAATTTTCTATTAAGCATACATTTGTCAAGTGCACAAGTTGCTTAGCTTCTAAACTCTTTCTTTCGTTCTTTCTTTTCTTCTCAGAATTCGGCCGTTACTAATACTTTCTTCCATAGTTTTTACTCCCAGGTTGCTCAGGTCTCTCATTCTCTCTAATCAATTCTTTTGTAGTCATCCTCTGCTCCAGTCATCTGTTCTTTCTGCTTCAATTAGTTTCTTAACTATGACATTTTGATCAATACTTATGATGTGTTCATACCAGGTCAGTTGCCATTTTTCTATCTTCCTTCTGACTGCCTCTTATTTTATTGATTGTCTTATCTGTTCCTGTTCCTGATGTTTAGTTCATGTAACCCAAGATTCACATGCAAACGTCATTACTGCTAAGGCTATTGTATTATAAATCCTTAATTTTGTATTCGAGCTTTGACTATAGCTACATAACGAAATGAATAAATTGCAGGCACGACAATATTTTCTATTGTGAATATAAGTTTTTGGAATAGTAATGTTAGCTTTTATTAATTTACTTACCTCCAAATCGTTCCTTTAATACAAAAATACAGTTTTTTATGTCATATTGTGTAAGTCATAGCGCATTGCAACAGTGAATATTTGTACGCATTGTACGTTTGCAGTTGCTTAGTCAACAAGAAAACATCAAAACCATACGGAAAACTGAACAAAAGGCTACAAAGTTACAGTAAATTTCTGTAAAAGACTTTGTGCAATTTTTCGATAAATAACTTTATGGCATGTAGCAACTTTATAGAAAAATACACTACAAATGGCAGACACTTTTCAAAACCCAGCTCCAAAGTAATGATATTATACCCGTAGCAGTTCTGTTTAGTTATGGCAGTTAAAACGTTATATAATTAAATTAAATTCGACCTAATCACTCCGCTAATACTCAAAGAGTTACCAAGAAAAGCCATAGTACTATTGACCACCATTTACAATAGCATGCTTAGGTTAGCTTATTATCCAGTAACTTGGAAATTCGCACAAATAATCATGATCCACAAACCTGGAAAGCCACCACATGAAGCAACATCCTACAGGCCTATCAGCTTGCTGTCAACAATGTCCAAAATATTCCAGAAACTTTTGCTGAATAGACTTACAAAGTCAATTGACCTGGATGAAATAGTACCATCTCATCAATTTGGCTTTCGAGCAACTCACTTAACAACCCAACAAAGCCATAGAATAATAAACGAAATACTCAAAAGCTTTGAAGATAAGAAAATATGCACTGCCGCTTTCCTCGACATAAAGCAAGGGTTTGATCGTGTTTGGCATAACGGATTGCTATTCAAACTGAAGCTTACCCTACCTACACCTTACTACCTCCTAGTAAAGTCCTACCTGACTGACCGCTACTTCCAAACTAAATATAAACTGGAAACATCCATTTATTACCCTATCAAGTCCGGAGTTCCCCAAGGTAGTGTGCTGGGGCCTTTCCTTTACCTAATTTTTACTGCTGAGATTCCAACAACAGCTAGTACCAAAGTTGCCACCTTCGCGGACGATGCCGCATTAATTGCTAGCAATGAAAACCCCCAAATTGCCTCTAATAACCTCCAGTACCACCTCAATCTCCTTGAAAGCTGGCTGGCCAAGTGGAATATCACCGTAAATCAACAAAAGTGTGCTCATGTCACATTTACAACTCGAAGGGTTGAATGTCCCGAAGTGACAATAAACGGCATTCGTCTTCCTGTGAAAGAGGAGATAAAATACCTAGGCTTAACACTTGATCGCAGACTGACTTGGAAACCCAACAAGAACAAGAACAAAAAAACACAAATCAACTTGAAGATACAACAAATGAACTGGCTAATAGGACGAAAATCGAAACTCACAGTAGACAATAAGATTCTCTTATACAAATGCATAATCAAGCCGATATGGACATACGGGGTACAGCTTTGGGGCTGTGCTAAACCTTCGAACACCCAGATCATCCAAAGGTTGCAGTCCAAAATTCTAAGAATAATTCTCAATGCCCCCTGGTATGTCAGCAATAAAACCATACATGATGACTCAGGCATTCCGTTCGTCAATGATGAAATCCACGAGCTAACCAGAAGATACCTAAATAGTCTCCCTGGACATCCAAATGAAGAAGCTAGTACTCTTAGCGTCCCACTAGAGGTAAGAAGAAGAGTAAAAAGAAGATGTCCCACAGATGTAGATCCATAGATTTAGTTAAGTAAAGTTTTTCTATTCAACTCATAACTTAAAAGTAGTTAATTCCGAGTGTAGCTACTGGGCTGCTTCTCCCTTCATGTGTAATACATTAATCTAATTTACTTATTGCTCCTATAGAGCAGATTGTAAATCACGTGTATATAATAAAAAAATATATATTGTCTAATACAAAGGACTGGTTGAATGAAAACCCAGAATTGATATGCTATAGTAATCATAATATTGGTCTTGAAGTGAACATGCACATCATAACTCTATAATAAAGCAGAACAGTTCCCAAGGTCAAACATATCAACTCGTGGTCTATGCGTAGTTACGAATGTGGGCGGCGTCTTGATATTAGCAGCGTTGCCAGACCTGGTACAATTCTAAGAATCTGGTACATTCTGAAACCGTTTCCTACAAAAGTACATTTTTAAAACGGGCATGCGCTCAGTCTGGCAACCCTGCATATTCTGACCCGAGTCGTGCCGACCTACCGATGCCATCGGTGACGTAACCGATCCTTGCCGTTTATGTTTGTAAAAGTGTGGTTAAAGTTTACAAATGGAAACAAAATTTATTTTATGTACAAGAATCTGATAAAATCGAAAATACTGCAACGTGCATCCAAATGGAAGGTGTATAAGTCAATGATAAGGCCAGTGATGATCTACGGGTGCGAGACGTGGTCGTTAACAATGAGAGACCAAAACGCACTACGAACTGCAGAAAGAGCAATAATGAGGAAGATATGGGGCCCAGTGCAAGATATGAATGGCCCACGGCGTAGAACGAACGTGGAATTAGACGTGCTAATAAGTGGTGCAGATATAGTGCGTCTTGTGAAAGCACAAAGCCTCAGGTGGTTGGGGCATGTCGAGCGGATGGCGAGTGACAGGGCAGTAAAAAGCGTTTTCGAATGGAGGCCGGACTACGGAAGGACCAGGGGAAGACCCAAGGAAAGATGGCTAGACGGTGTTCAGCGGGACTTGAGAACCTTAAGGGTGCTCAACTGGAGACGAGTCGCACAGGACAGAGCCCGGTGGAACAACGTTGTAAAGGAGGCTAAAATCCACAAAGGATTGTAACGCCGGTTAAGTAAAGTAAGTAAATTGTAGCAACTGTTGAATTTGAAAAGACGTCATTATTATCAAAGCAAAATCGTTGATATCAAGAAGCCCTAAATCACTTTCAACACCTTGTTCTTTATACCGGGTGGCCATAAGTACCTGCTACCTGATATCACATTACCTTTGGAATCAACACCGCTTTATTAAAGCGATGAATACAACTAAACTAATAAATGTCATTAATGTCATCACAACTAAAATTCCTGTCTGTCAAAAATTATTACTGATTGCAATAAATAATGGAGTTAGAACAGGAGATTTTTATAATCGAGTTGTAGGCTAAACTGCAGAATCCGGGGCACATTCTCCTCCTCTTATTGCATTTTATTACATTACATAGGTACCAATACTTATTGTAATTGAAATATAATACTAACCCAACATTTATAAGTAGCTAATTCCATGGCTACCGAGATCTCAGATATTTATGGTCACCCGGTATAACAATACTGGACACTCGTCACATAGACTTTTCGTATCTTCAACCCACAATTTTATGTATTTGTACTATAATCTATACCTACAAAAATCTCTTAGGCCAGCTACAGTAGGATCGGCCTGCCGAAAAAATCCAAGTGAGCTGAGATTTTGCATACACCTTTGACATTACAAATAATGTCTCAAAAGTCCCCATCGATATGGCGCTTGCGATTTGAGTTATTCAACGTCAAAGGTCACAGAAATAAGTTTTTCGCAAATATCTCGCTTTCTATGGGTCGTATGACTTTTTTAGTTATTACAAAAAATGAAGGCTAGGAAATTCTCTACAAAAAAGATTATACAGGTGCTTTACGTACAACTAACCATTCAGTAAATAACACACTGTTGAGTTTTGCAGACGGGTTTTACTTCCTTTTACGATAAAGGAAGTATTGGATTCACCCCAAAAATTCGAAAATTGGGTTTTCAACAGATCTTCACGTTTTAGAGTCCCCTGAACCCAAAAACACGTGTTTTTGTTCATTGGTCGGTCTGTCTGTCTGTCTGCGAACAGAATATCTCATAAACGGAAAGAGGTATGGCGTTGAAACTTCAAATATAAGTTTTGTGTACTTTCTAAACGCGACAGCTATCTTTTGAAGAAAATCGCATAACCGGAAGTATGATGTTTACTCTTGTGTTTCAAAAACGGCTCCAACGAGTTTTTTCAAACTTTACATTTTTATTACATTTTATATGTGGATTGATTGAGATGAGTGATTTTCAAGTTGAATTTTAGAGGTATTCAACTGAAAAATCACTTATCTCACATCAATACACACCGGTTATGTGATTTTCTTCAGAAGCTTGCTGTCGCATTTAGATAGTACAAAAAACTTATATATGAAATTTCAACGCCATACCTCTTTTCGTTAATGAGTTATTCTGTTGGCAGACAGACCGACGGACGGACACACAGACCAATGAGCAAAAACATGTTTTTTTGGGTTCAGGGGACTCTACAACGTGAAGATCTGTTGAAAACCCAGTTTCCGAATTTTTGGGGTGAATCCAATACTTTCTTTATCGTAAAAAGAAGTAAAACCCGTCTGCAAAACTTAATAGTGTGTTATTTACTGAACGGTTAGTTGTATGTAAAAAAGCTATATAATCTTTTTTGTAGAGAATTTCCTAGCCTTCATTTTTTGTAATAACTAAAAAAGTCATACGACCCATAGAAAGCGAGATATTTGCGAAAAACTTATTTCTGTGACCTTTGACCTTGAATAACTCAAAACGCAAGCGCCATATCGATGGGGACTTTTGAGACATTATTTGTAATTTCAAAATAAAGGTGTATGCAAAATTTCAGCTCACTTGGATTTTTTCGGCAGATGCTGCGGTTGTCCGTCTAATGTAACTGGACTATCTTGCGATATTGTGCAAGTCAAAGTGTGAAAATTGCTGTTGATTTTGTTAATTCTGTTATTTTGTTATTGCTATTGTCGCTATTTTTGTGTGTGTTATTAATTCTGTTTTGAAATGCGCCATACCACAATGATGAGTACGCCTCCGATTTATTGAGTCGTTTAGCTTAAATAAGGTTAACGATTTAATGTCAATATGATAGATGTCAAAAGTGTTACCAATACAAAACTTGGAAATTACTAGATTCTAACATTAGTTCTGCCATCTATGACCACTGGTTTGGATTCAAGTTGTAGTGACATCGCCATGGATATGCCATCTACGAGTGCTGGTCCAAGTTCAGACGACATCCCCATGGACATGTGAGCTATAGGTGTCGGTTCAATTTCCAGTGACATCGTAATAGGCATATATGATGAAGAGGTTTGTAATTTTGTGAATTATCTGTTACAATGTTATGTACCTATTTTAATTATGGATTGCAGCTATGGTGTCACTGTAGGAAACCAGACGACGGCGAACAAATGGTAAAATGTTATGACAGAAAATGTAGAATAAAATGGTACCATTCAGCATGCCTACAATTAAAAAAATTCCTAAAGGAAAGTGGTTATGTGAACTCTGTAAATATACTGCTCCACAAATGAACTGGACCATTTGCATATATTGGTGCAATTTTTAAAAATATTTTCCAAAAGGGCAGTCATGAAATTTTTGGTAACCTTTCATGATTGTGTCACTATAAAAAGCATTTCTTTTCATAATTCTGTTTAAAGAAAACGAAGTCCACTAATAAAATATCATTTTAAAATTTTGAATTTTGCCCAAATATTGATAGCACATTGCATACAAAGTATGCCGAATTGTTGCCAAAGATTTTTAAACGTTCTGGAGAGACTCAAAGAACTATTAATTAAACCTTTTTTTGTGATTCGTCTTATTTTTGTGAAATATAGTTTTTTATAGTTTCATAATTTTATTAATATGATTTTGTTAATTCTTCAGTTGATATTTGAGAATAGTGAAATTAAATATGCTTAATATGAGTATACTATAAAACAAAAGCTTTTATATACAGTGTGTCCCCGGATAGGTGAAACGACTCTTGTGAAAGGTAAAAAATTCTCGATTTAAATTTTCATTTTTTGGGGTTCAGCCCTGCTTGGTTAAAGGCGAATTTCCAACATAATTTTAGTTCTGAGAGATCAAGTATGCCTTGGAAATTTTAAAAAACCTATTTTTCTGTGAGGTAAAGTACCTTATATGTGGCAAATACGACAAAAAGTTATTAAAAAAAGTTGTTTAGAATCAACACATAGGCCTCTATACCAAATTTCAAAATCCTCAGCCAACTTTGATCTCTCAATTTCTTTTTATGTTTAGGTCCCAAATCAAAGAATTTTACTTTTAACAAAGTTTTTTATTTCATAATAAAAAAACTTTGTTAAAAATAAAATTCTTTGATTTGGGAAATAAACTTGAAAGAAAATGTGAGAAATCAAAGTTGGCCGCGGATTTTGAAATTTGGTATAGGGGCCTAGATGTTGATTCTAAACAACTTTTCTTTATAACTTTTTGTCGTATTTGCCACATAAAGGGTACTTTACCTTACAGAAAAATAGATTTTTAAAAATTTCCAAGGCATACTTGATTTTTCAAAACTGAAATGATGTTAGAAATTCGCCTTTAACGAAGCAGGGGGGCTGAACCCCAAAAAATGAAAATTTAAATCGAGAATTTTTTACCTTTCACAAGAGTTGTTTCACCTATCCGGGGACACACTGTATACAGTCTGTTCTATAAAAAAGGCCCCGCCTTCTAGCTACTTTATTATTTATTTTAGACCCAATAAACCTTATATCAAATCAAATGGCGCATAAAAACCTACATTTTAACACTATCAAAATTTTTTTATCTTCAATTGTTTCAGAGTGGTGACGTCACGTGCAATTTTTTTAAATGACACGGTATATATTTTTTGACATTTTCTGGTAGAGGTTTTTTTTCTCTTTTCAACAATATAAATATTTCATGCACTTGCATAAAAAAATTTTCGTGAAAAATTACAAAACTTTTTCACAGTGGGAGGCCATGATACAAAACTGTAAGCAAAAGTGTAACTCAGAAAAACAAAACAAATAGTAGCCAAACGCTTTAACTGTCAGATTTCAGAATAATCTAAAGTGTTTATTGTTTTGTTTTTCTGAGTTACACTTTTGTTTATAGTTTTGTATGGTGGCCTCCCACCGATAAAAAAGTTTTTTAATTTTTCTCGAAAATTTTCTTATGTAAGGGCATAAAATATTTATATTGTTGAAAAGAGAAAAAAAACCTCTACCAGAAAATGTCAAAAAATATACAGTGTCATTTAAAAAAATTGCACGTGACGTCACCACTCTGAAACAATTGAAGATAAAAAAAATTTGATAGTGTTAAAATGTAGGTTTTTATGTGCCATTTGATTTGATATAAGGTTATTGGGTCTAAAATAATTAATAAAGTAGCTAGAAGGCGGGGCCTTTTTTATAGAACAGACGGTATATATATTGTGACGTAATGTAATAAATACATTTTTATGGGTGGTCCAGTACATTTGTGGAGCAGTATATAAATAGAATTATTTTGTTATTCTATGTTGATAGAATTTGTAAATATGTTGATCCTTTATACTTTATCCATTGCAATTCTTTTTCATACTTAATTTAGACATTAGTTATTCTGTTATTTTGTACTGTTATGTAAATATTTTGATTGTTTATGTACCTTAAATTCATTAAAATTTTGTTATAAATTATGGAATAATAAGATTAATGATAGCAAGCTGCTTTTGCTATTAACTTTAAGAGTACCCGCTAGGCTTGTTCGTTTCTCACGGTTATTCTTTGTACCTTCTTTTTATACCAGAATTCCGATTACTGATATATTAAAGCTTGTGAATCAAATTTACATACTGCTCAACATTGATTTGTCAGCTCCATACCGTATGTTTGCATCTGTTGTAAAAAAGTATTATTATAACTAAAATGAAACAAAATGAACTATTGATGTAACAAATTTTTAAGACTTAAATTTACCAATCAGTACGGGAAGTCATAGTAGCAAGTTACGGCATCGATCCATCTCCTGCAACCATGATTAAAGTTTATTTTAGTTAGGATGATTATTTTAATTTTAATTTACATGCTATAACGCTCATACCTGCATATAGCAGAATATATCTACACTGCATCTCTTGTAATAAGGGTAACACTTGTTAGAGATGCCACAATAAATAAATATTAAATAGCTTCAAAATATCCGTTATTCTTTATGCATTAATAGTTATTTGTTAGAGATGCCACAATAAATAAATAGTAAATAGCTTCAAAATATCCGTTATTCTTTATGCATTAATAGTTATTTAACCAACAAGTGTGTTAATGAAGGCGATTAATAATCGAGTGAGTGCCTTTAATAGTTGAGATTATTAATAACCCATTAACAAACAAGTTGATTACAAAAATTTTTCGTTGACCTCAAAATCTTTTTTTGTGACGAAAAATTTGATTAATACAACTAACCTCCATGCAAAATATCATCAAAACATCAAAATCACAAAAACAGTTAATTAATGAAAAAGAGTGGATTAATCAAAAACAGTGTATTAATGACTTCTATTAATCCATCCTTTTTTAGGAAAAATAATTCATTAATATTGAAATTAAGAAGCGGTCAACGAAAAAATGATTTTTCTTATTCTTTTATGTTGTGTAGACAGCATGTGTAATTTTATTGATTGTTAATGTAGCTTACATAGTTTTAAAATATCCTTATGTTTCTTATCGTATAGGTACCTACTATTTAATAATTTTTGCTATGTGATATTGTAATTTGGCTTTTTATTAATTGGCCACATGCAGAAAAAGATAATAAAATAATTTTACATTATATAATAAATGGTGGTGGATAGTATTAACGTTAGATCCTTAATTAACTAATTTTAATAATTTTGTAGATATTATTATTATTATTAAAGTAAAAATAATTAGATTAACTTTGTTAATACAATTTATTTCATATTTATACAATTATAGGAGAGCATAAATTTACGAGTGCAGAAGAAACTGTTAATATCTGATCTACCACAGCAACATCGTCAGTTTTCTTTTTCGCCAGGAACATAGGCATTGTTTCGTGAAGAACTGTATTTTTTTGACGAAGGACACCAATAACGCGTTGGACGTGTATTCTGAAAAAAAGATATAATTAAGATAATTATTGTAACAATATACTTGCACTACCTCACGCTTGCTATATTCCTGGTTGATGCTATATCCCTTGGATCGAGCTGCCGTTTCCCTTTTAGAAAAGCAGAGGCGTAATCACTGTGGCCATATGTAGTCCTACGGAGTCTTTTATTAAAAAGCCTCTGCAAATACAAAATCTTCTGGCAAGAGATTGTTTAAAATCCCACAATCCTCTGTTAGACCTTTATCGCTTATTCTGCCACCATATCCATGTGATACAAATGATATTGATCCAGGAGGAGTGATGCCTATTAGTACCTTTACCGTATTATGTTGTTTGTACGTAGATCATGTAGTACATTGTACTTCAAGGCTACTTGATTTTTCCACTCTCATCTCAAAACAATTGATTATTACTGAAATCTTGTTGCCAAATGCTACCTTGAAGCATTCTGGCATTGATTTAATCAGCTGATCTCGTTCAGGCCAAATAATAAAATTTTTCATCCGATGATACATAATATTTAATGTGGTATAAAATATTCTAGAAATTGTTTGTACACTGACGTTAAACATGTATGCCAATAAACTAAAATCTAAATGTAATCTAAGTTTTATCACCGTTATCATAAACATGGCTCTAAGCATGTTTTACGTACTGAATTAGGAATAAATATATATAATTAAATGTGAACTGTATATATTGTATGTATTTGGTGTAGCATTTGCCATAGTAGACGTGTGTAAAAGATTTTTGTTTGTAATGTCGCAAACAAAGTATATCTATCTAACGCCCAAAACTTTAAATGCGGCATGTGCCGTGGGCTACGTCATTCTTCCATGCTCACGTAAAACTTTTACATTCACTGGAAAACTCTCACTTTTCTTAACTTGTAGAACAATTCTTTTCATAATTTTTTTTTACTGCGTTCCAACAACGTCGTATTAATTAGGACGCCTTCCAGGGGCGAGCGTTTCCTTTCCAGAGACTTTCCATTTGAAAATATATTTTTTGGAACTTTTCCTTACTGCCAATCTCTAGCGTGCTTTTAAAACTTTCTTTAGTGCAACAAAAGTTATTAAATTTGTCGTACATTTTAATTGCGGCATATGCCGCGGGTTTCAGCTAGTACTTTAATATACTATTATTAGGCACGTTGTCAGTAGCCACGTGTTTTTAAATTTTTAAAACACGCAAAATTACGACCGGTTGCTGGTAATCCTAATTTACATTTATTTTTTTTTTATATTTACCGTGTTTTCTAAGTTCTATCGTAGATAAAATATTGTACGATACACAAGCGTAAAGCATCTTTAGTCACTCTTGGGGGTTAAAACCACCCCACTCGTGCCTAAAGAGTAGCTTTAAGCACTTATATCGTAAATTACTATTATTTTATTATGTGACTGTATGTAAATGATACGAGTAGACTCTGTTATCTTTCAAGTAGATTTTACTAGGAACTAATTTTAGTTATTTGATTTTATGTGTTGTGTTTGTATTTTTATATGATATTATTTATATTTTGAAGTAAATAGATTGATGCAAACAAATTAACTTTTTTTGTACATTATTCAAATAAAGTTTTAGCGGACAACACTACAATAGGAAATCAGATTCCTGTTTTTGCAGATAGTGATTCTTCATAAGCCCCTAACTGAGGTATTAGGGAAGTTTCATGTTAATTGAGCTAGCTAACCGGACAAAAGCGGCAAACAATTATTGAAATATGAAAGAGCATGAGACGGCTTGTTCAAATTTAATGTTACCGCATTGGAGTGAACAAACGCCGCATTTCAATGTTTGGGTACATATTTAATGCTATTAATGTTATCAAGAAAATATAAACGAGAAAGAATTATCTCCATTCCGTAATATAATTGCCTTAAATGCTTGAAAATATAATAATTAATAAATTGCAAAATCTAACGTATACGACTATATTGCGAACACTTTATAAAACACTTACTGTTTTCATTCTCCCTCAGTACTATAAGAACGAAAATAAACCAAATTTTATAAAACAATCATATGGCATTCTAATTATAAGCTCATAATCCTTTAACTATATTTGACATTTCAACATAAAAATTGCTATTAGATCCAATGCAAACTTGGTTAAATGGTATTTTTGCATTTCCCTCAATAAAACATTATTATGCTTTAACATAACCCTAATTAAATTTATTATTAAATGAATCAACTAATTACAATCTGTTTAATCCAGTAAGTCATATCACTTTGTATTTATTAATTTCCATGTGATGAAAGAATGCCCATATTAGGTACATGTATATTTGTTCAGCACATCAACGTCGTGTATGCTTTGCTGACAGAGCAAGCAATCACCGAACTGTAACGACATGCCCTCAAATGTTCTCTATCTCAAAGGCTACTTCGAACTCCACAGTTGCGCTATGCAATCTGGAAACCAAAAAAACTGCTAGGAACTACAAACTAAGAATTATCTACAGACCCACCCATTGTTGCAACACCTCCACTTTAGCTGCACAGCTCCTAGCTTCCTCGTAAAGTTATTACCATTAATAAAGGATCTGGCTACCCTCATACAGAGTCAAATCTTCTATCAGAGACACCATTCATTCGCAGGCGGTCTCCGCCGATTGCCAACGCTTGTACTTCACAATTAAAATAACATTTAACTTGGTTACTGGTTGTTATTTTGTTAACGTATCAAAACCAGCCCCAACATAAAAATGTTTTTCTTCAAACGGCAGTAAAATGTGGCATTATACTGCTGGATTGATGATGCTAAACTGTCACTTTATTGCCAAGCGGCAGATAATATTATCTGACGCTGACGAGCGGCAGATAAAGTTATTATCTGCCGCTGACAACTTTATCTGCCGCTCGTCAGCGGCAGATAATATTATTTGCCGCTGACGAGATCAAGTAATTTTCTTCGAATGTTGTTCACAAAGTTGTAAATAATTTGTTATAAGAACGTTTCAAGAAAAAATACTATATGTTATTCGGAGCAAAAGTATCTTTATGTGGCTCGGCTGTACTTATCTGCCTCGCAAGCTCGGCAGATAACTCGTCCTGCCTCGCCACATAAAATATAACTTTTGCTCCTAATAACATAATATACTATTTTCTTCAAACGGCAGTAAAATATGGCATTATACTATAAAGTTATTATCTGCCGCTGACGACTTTATCTGCCGCTCGTCAGCGGCAGATAAAGTTATAATCTGCCGCTCACAACTTTATCTGCCGCTCGTCAGTGGCAGATAATATTATCTGCCGCTGACGAGATCAAGTAATTTTCTTCGATATTTGTTCACAAAATTGTAAATAATTTGTTATAAAAACGTTTGAAGAAAAAAAACTATATGTTATTCGGAGCAAAAGTATCTTTATGTGGCTCGGCTGTACTTATCTGCCTCGCAAGCTCGGCAGATAACCCGTCCAGCCTCGCCACATAAAGTATAACTTTTGCTCCTAATAACATAATATACTATTATTCGTTGGAGCTATTATTTTTGACTTGTTATTTTAGTTGTCTCTTATTGCTTAGTAACTGAAATATTATTTGGTTTGTATTCATTTAATCATTATGTGATCAATCTTAATTGTTTTAAACAGACTTTAATTCAATATTAACTTTAGTTTGTGCTAACATTATTTAGCATTACATTTAAGTTCATTTCACAGTAAACCTCAGCTTAACTACATTGCGTTAACATAACTATCCTTATTAAATGTGATAACGCCTTGTACTGATCTAAAAGCAATTATTGACATTTATTTCCAGTTACTAGTCTTTCAAATGAAAATCTGCTTCTAAGTTACAGTCGATGCTGTCCACTTAAACACATTTAGCTTTTGTATTGACATATGATGTATGATTTGATTTGAAAACTGTTATTTTTTCGAGTATTAACATTTTTACAACTAAACCAAAACCAATCCTGTTATTCCTTTAAGTATCAAATGATTAATTGAACAGAACAGTTTGCCACGAACAGATCGACAAGAACAAAGGGGCCGTAGCAAACATGAAGTTTCAGCAAAAGACTATAGAAGTATTGAAAAACTGAAAAATCGAGTAGCGCCAGCAATTCTCCAGGTGTGGGGTGCAGCCGCAAAAGGAAAAATCTGGTGTGATACACGCACACAACTTCCTTTTACAGTGATCTTATAATTAGCCAAAAATTTGATTTTAAATGTTTTAAACATTTGTCAAAAATTTTCAAAAATTACAAATTCTGCAAAAACGGTACAAAATAGAGCGTTAGTTCAAGAGACAAATTTTCTCTAGAATTTTAAGCTGATTTCAAAAATGTAATAATATACCGGGTGTTCTATTTAAAATAAGAGTTAATAAAAAAAATAGACAAAAAAACAAAAGAAACCCATTTTAGAAGTATTCAACTGGAAAATCAACTATCTCACATCAATACACATTAAAAATGTAATAAAAATGTAAAGTTTACAAAAAAATCGTTAGAGCCGTTTTTGAAAAAATCGAAAAAAACTAAAAAATCACAAGAGTAAACACCTACTTTCGGTTATGCGATTTTCTTCAAAAGCTTGCTGTCGCATCTACATAGTACACAAAACTTATATATGAAGTTTCAACGCCATACCTCTTTCCGTTTTTGAGATATTCTGTTCACAGACAGACAGAAACACACACCGACAGACAGACACACACACAGACAGACCAATGAAAAAAAAATGTTTTTTTGGGATCAGGGGACTCTAAAACGTAAAGATCCGTTGAAAACTCAATTTCGAATTTTTGGGGTGAATCCAATACTTCCTTTATAGTTAAAGGAAGTAAAAAATGCCGCAAAACAGTTCCGGGTACTGGTGAAGGTAGCCTAGCTTATCGATCAATTGAAATCACTTACGGAACTAATCGCTGCAGATCTTCTGGGGAGAACTTCTAAAATGGTCAGGCTTTAAGTGGTGGCAAAATACTAAAAAGGGTAAACAAGAGACTAAACGTGTCAGGTGCCCACAGGTCATTTTGTTTCTAAGACACTGTTTAATCCTAGCTTAACCAGTCGAATTTCGGCAATTGCACAACTAATACAGAGATGCTGAACTAAATTTTTGAATCATCCTTTCTGGTTTGATCTGTGCAATATCTCTGATAAAAATCAGTCGAGACATTTAGTTATTATTAATTACCTGAAATATGTCTTTCATACTGAAGGCTTAGAACACAATCTCAACACTTTTTTATAAAGACATATTGGATTAAAGGTTATGTTTTTTATGTAAAATCTATCCTAAGGTTGGTGGTTACATTAACTTAAACCAATACTATGACTCATGCATTTGCTCAAGAAAAATTTCACTCAAGGATTTTAAACTGCTTTTCCACTCACCATATCCAAAACCTTTTTGTTGATAAAAGGTTTCATCAAGCCCTTGATCTTATCCATAAAGTACACGATATTCAGCAAGTGGACTTCCTTCAGGGGCACGGGCAAGGCCTCTTGGAGAAACCTGAAGCTAGCCTTTAGTATGTCCATCCGTATCCTCGTCAAGTGCATCAGCCCCATCTGAAAACATTCCCTTAAAACATGGCTTCAAGCAGTTGATAAACATACACCGTTGTGATCCACTATCGCCACTAGCCCTGTGGGCGGGTTGTCCTGCAGCGTGGTCTCTAAGGTCATGTTTAGGAGTGCGGTTGCAGGAGCCATCTCGTAGTTACCGTAGTAAAAATCCTGCAATCTGGCCAAAATTACTGCGCACCCATCGCTGCGCCTTTCAGGCATCACGCAGATCTCACTGCAAGAAGAAAGATTTTCAACTGAGAGAAGTTGAGGGAATTATTTAAGAGACATGGTGCTTATTTGCGCAGGCTCTCATATTATTGAATGTTTGCAATTAAACGAATAATTTTACTGGAGTGCTTTTTAGTCAGGAATGGATTGCTAAGGGAATAGCTCTATTCCATACGTTCGCAAATAAAAAATTATGACAGTTATAAACAAATATCCAAACCATAAATATAGTTCTGTAGGTTGTTATCTAGAAGTCGAAATTACCTTTAATGTTGATCAAGAAAGAAATTTGAATTTTGAAAATTGATTGAAATTGCAGCATATGTTACACTAAAATAAAAAATAATTAAATCTTTGTACAAAATATCCACATTTACATTTTGGAGAATTTTTTTTTATTATCCCACTTTATTTGCGATCTGTAAGATTACATTTAGCAAATTATTTGACAATTTATAATATGACATGTCGAAGAGTGCTCGGTAGCACACTTCATATATTAAATAGGTTTTTTAGACCTTGTGTGACTTTAGGATGATTTACTTAACTACTAAACCTTAATACTAATACTTCAAACTAACTTAACTTAAGCATACTCAAAATCTATTGGGTAAATCATTGGGCGCATATCTTACAAGTCTTTTGTTGTTTATTGGCTGGTTTACAAGATTTGTTGCCAAATCATTTGGGTGTGCGTTGAGTCGAGCTCTATAATTTGTGCTGAAAATACTAATTTCTTCTGTTGGGATTTGGAGATCATGTCGAATAGCTGCATTTGTTACGTACCAGGGCGCATTTACAATCATACGTTGCACTTTGGATTGAAAACGTTCTAGGATCTCTATGATTGATTTGGAAGTAGTTCCCCAGAGTTGGATTCCATATGACCAAATTGGTTTAATTATGGCTTTGTAAATAAGGAGCTTATTATCGATGGTAAGTTTTGAATTGCGTCCAATTGTCCAATACATTTTGGTGAGAGTTAGACCTAGTTGTTTTCTTTTCGTGAAGATGTGTTTGCGCCAGGTGAGTTTTCTATCCAGGTGTAATTCGAGATATTTCACTTCTACTTGTTGTGGTAGTTGTTTCTGGTTAAGATGAACAGGGGGCAGGTTTCTCGTCGTAAAGTGAACGTTATATGTGCAGATTTGGTTTCGTTGATTCTCCATTTTTTCAACCACGATTGTATTGCATTTAGGGTAGTTTGTAGTTTATGTGTGGCTACAGATGGATCGTTGTCTGTGGTTAGGATGGCGGCATCATCGGCGAAAGTTGCTATTAGAACTTCTGGTGATGTTGGAAGATCGGCAGTGTATATTAAATATAACAATGGCACAAGAACACTGCCTTGGGGTACACCAGCGTTCATCGGGAAGAGTTTTGTGAGCTCAGTGCCAACTTTGACCAGAAAATGTTTATTATGCAGGTAGGATTTAAGGAGAAGGAAGTAGTTCAGGGGGAGGATTAAACGTAATTTGTATAACAGTCCGATGTGCCACACCTTATCGAACCCCTGTGTTACATCGAGAAATGCTGGGGAGCAATACTGTTTGTTTTCAAAGGCTTCATTAATTTTGTCGACGACTCGGTGAACTTGCTCTGTTGTGGCATGCATCTGTCTGAAGCCAAATTGGTGGTTGGGTATTGTTTAATTAATATCAAGGATTAGAGAAAGTCTTTTTTGTAGTAGTTTTTCAAATACTTTGGCTGGTATTGGTAGTAGACTTATTGGTCGATATGACTCGATCTCATTGAGTGATTTGCCTGGTTTAGGAATTGAGACAATCTGTGCCACCTTTCATTGGTTCGGAAAATACCCGTTGTATAGTATTGCATTAAATAGTTGCGTGAGATATTTTATTCCATTATAAGGCAACTCTTTGAGAATTCTGCCAGTAATCAAATAGTACCACGGCGCTTTCCTGGGATGCACTCGCTTTCTCTTCATTACTCCTGGCCCATATTCCCTGACGGGTTCTGAATGATGGTGAAGCTTTTATGACTTGTTTAGTTTTTTTAGTCGTTCTCCATAGAGAATATTCTGTATCTTCAGTGGCTGTGAGTTCGCATAGGAAGTTTTGAATACATGCATTTCTGTTGTCATTGAGGAGCTCTTTTACTTCTTGCACTGCTGCATTGAACAATCGTTTGCTATCTGGAGTTCTTAGTCTTTGCCATTGTTTTCTAAGCCTTCGCTTTTCCAATATTTTTTGTTTAATTATCAGAGGACAATTGTAGGTTGTGTTGGTGTTAGTTGGTTCAGGTGTTGTGCTTCAACCGGCCTGTGGCACTGTATTATTGAATAATTTGACTGCTGTTTCGATGTCTTCTGCCGTTTTAAGTGGAACACTTAGCGTTAGGTTGTCATCTACGAATCGCCTGAATTCTTCCCAATTTGTGTGTTTATTGCTTAAACTCGGTTGTTTGTTTGTGCTTAATACTTCTGTGGATAGTGTGATTAGAATTGGAGAATGGTCCGAGGATAAATCAAAACATGATTTAGCTATAGCAAAGCCTTGGGGGATGCCCTTTGTAATAGCGAAGTCCACTAGATCGGGTGTTTTCTGTCTATCTGATGGCCAATACGTGGGTTCACCTGTAGATATATGTTTCAGTTCTAATAATTGACGTCCTTTGGTGTTTGGTTCCTAAGTCTGGAACCCCAGTCAGTGTGTTTTGCGTTATAGTCGCCACCTGCAATGAATCGTCGCCCCAAAGTGCTGAAGAAGATTTCATAATTTTCCTGTTTTACTATATGTTTTGGAGGGAAGTCGACAGCCGAGACGGTTAGATGGCCAATGGAATCTTCTATTACCACATTGGTTGCTTGTAGGAAAGTTTTGTTATAGCTGTTTATTTGGTGGTGCTTAATCGATTTTTTTATTATTATAGCTGTTCCACCACGCCCAGTGGCATCTGGATGATTGGTGGAATAAAGTGTATAATTGGGAATTTTAAAGTAACTTTTTTGGGTAAAATGTGTTTCTGAGATAAGCATAATATCGATGTTGTAGTTGTTTATAAATACTTTTAGTTCCTCTGCGTGTTGCCAGAGCCCATTTGCATTCCACAAGGCGATGCGTAACAAGTTGTCCATTATTTGAGTTTGGTAAGCACGGTTGTGAGAAGGTTTAACATGGTGCTTATTTGTTCAAATAAACCCTTCATCATATTTTTTAATTCTAGTAGGTCGTTAGATTGCTGAAGAGGTTGATTATGGCTTGGTATTTGTGCAATATTGTTGTTATTATAAGATTGTTGGCTTTTCTGATTGCTTATTGTTGAATATAATAGTCCTGGTTGAGTTTGTTGGTAAGTTTTGATATGTGCAGGAGGAGTGTACATTTTTGGGCGGAGTGGTGGAAATTGTTTTTTCTGTAGTTCTTTACAGATTGTGCAACCCTTATAGTTTGCGGGGTGGTTTTCTGCGCACAAGACGCATCGCACTTTCGCGGATTTTGTTTGTCGTAAACATTGATTAGTAGCGTGGTCCCCTGTGCATTTAACGCATCTTGGTCTTAATTGGCAAACATTTTTGGTGTGCCCATATCTTTGGCATCTAGAACATTGTACGATTTCTCTATTGTGCTTGGGCGGTTCAAATTTAATTTTACATTGTTGAAGGTATTCCAATTTGTAAATGTCTTTATTATTAGCAGCAGTTTTCAATTCCACGAAGAACATGGGAAGTGGTGTTTTAGTTTTGTATTGCTTGATATTCCATATATTTGTTACTGTGTGACCTAATTTCTGTATTTCAGTTTTAATTTCATCAGTATTAATTGATTAGTGCAAATTTTTTAGCGCTACCTTAAAGTTTCTTTCGTCGTTCGGTTTGTATGTGTGGAATTCTGTTTTTTTTTTTCATTCAAAGTATAGTAATCAGTTGTTTTAAGCTGCACTTTTACCTGGTCATTTGCTAAGGCTTTAATTTCATATTGTTGCTTAGCTTTAGCTTCCAGTAATTGTACTTAAGGTGTGATGTCCTTGACGCCATTTACAAAAATTGGAGGAGGTTTCGATATTTTTTCAGTGCTAGTGTCCTGTTCTTGATCGTTTTTCTTTTCTTGATCGTTTTTATTTTCTTCTGCTAGCGCTGAATAACGGTTAGATGGGTTGAGCCAGTTATCATTTTTTTTTGCTTGCTTGGATTTAGTTTCGATTTCATTTAGAGTATTTCTACCTCTTTTGTGTGTGACTGTAATCCATGGATTCGGTTCTATTTGGGAGTGTGTCATGGTGGGTTGAATGAAATGATTTGATTGGTAGGGTTGAGGGTAAAATATTTGTTGTGGTTGTGACGAATAGTTACCTGGAATTAGTTGGCACTGTAAGTTGTACAACTGGCTTGGACCGGCCCTTGGAACATCTGCTGGGCATGTCATTTGTAAGGGTTGCACCCCCCCCCCCACCCCAGGGGGGAGGTGGAAAGGCCATAAAGCCCGCACTTATAGTATTAATATTAATTTAGATGGATTGTTAAACTTTCATTCACACATTTAAATAATATTTAAATGAATGAATTTACACCTGCGTTATCACGGGTCACTTCATATGATATCATTTTGGAGAAATGAAATGAAAAAGGTCTAGACACTATTTGTAAAAAGTTATCAATTTTGAAGGCTTGAAGACAAAAATATTACTTTTAATTTATGTATACAGAATGATGAAACAAGAACTACATCTAATTGAGAGAATTAGTAGACCAATCAGAGTGCTAATAATTGGGGTGGTGTTTGCCGGGGTTTACGGACGTTTCGCCCCCAGCCGTTTCGCCCCCTAACCGTTTCGCCCCCGAACCGTTTCGCCCCCGAAGTTTTACCTAACTTTAGCCAGCTTCAGCTGTTTCCAGCTGCACCAGGAGGAGGTAGCTAGTAGGATTTCTGCAACTGTTTTTTAATTTTTTAATCCAAAAAATAAAAAGTATGTCGCAATATCAGCTCGTGTGAAAAGAATCTTTGATGATTTTGAAAATCGTCAAGTTATTGATTACTTGCGTGGGATTGCGTAAAACTTTAAATTTTGAATGTATTCCGGTTGCACGTCGGAATATTTCTCTTTTTTTATATGTATCTACTAAAAAACTCTAAAATTAAAACACAAACACCACAAAACAAAAACCAATAGAAATGTAGAAAAAAAACTAAAATTAAAGCGCAAAAAAAATTAAAAAATAATAATAAAAATCGGGTGTGATACATTCACACAACTTTCTTTTACAGCGATCTTATAATTATCCAAAAAAATTATTTTTAATTTTTAAGCATTTGTCAAAAATTTTCAAAAATAGAGCGTTAGTTGAAGAGACAAATTTTATCTAAAATTTTAAGCTGAATTCAAAAATGTAATAATATACCGGGTGTTCTATTTAAAATAGGAGTTAATAAAAATAAAGAAAAAAAAGTATTCAACTGGAAAATCACCTATCTCACATCAATACGCATTAAAATGTAATAAAATTGTAAAGTTTGAAAAAATCTTTAGAGCGGTTTTTGAAAAAATAGAAAAGAACTGAAAAACACCTACTTCCGGTTATGCGATTTTTTTCAAAAGCTTGCTGTCGCATCTACATAGTACATAAAACTTATATATGAAGTTTCAACTCCATGCCTCTTTTCGTTTTTGAGATATTCTGTTCACAGACACACACACAGGCAGACAGACCAATGAACAAAAACATGTTTTTTGGGTTCAGGGGACTCTAAAACGTGGAGATCTGTTGAAAACTCAATTTCGAATTTTTGGGGTGAATCCAATACTTCCTTTATCGTAAAAGGAAGTAAAAAACGGTTGCAGAAATTCTACTATCTACCTCCTCGTGGTGCAACTGGAAACAGCTGAAGCTGGCTAAAGCTAGAGGTAAAACTTCGGGGGCGAAACGGTTCGAGGGTGAAACGGTTAGGGGGCGAAACGGCTGGGGGCGAAACGTCCGTATTGCGTTTGCCGGATAGTCGATCTGCTTGATTGGTGTTAGTTGTCTTGCGATTTTACTAATTTGATAAATTTCTTCTATGTCCAGTTTTGTTAAGTTTGAAGCCTTGTGTTGCTTCAAAATTTCAAAATGTCCTATGCCAAACTTCGGTAAAATGTGTGGTTTGCCTTGTTGTAATTTAACGTCATTTATAAATTTCTTGCCGTCCACTTGGATTTAGCACAATTTGAGAATTTTTATTAGGGATGGAAGATTTAATTTTAAATATTGGTCCGATTTGCATTTGGAAAAAAGCTTTTCTTGATTTGCAGGAATTATCAACACTTTTTTCTTGGGTGACTTGCTTGATGATGGACTCTTCTATAAATATTTTGAGGGCGTGACAGTTTTTCGATGGATTTCTTTCGAGAAGCCTAAGGGTGCAGTTGTCCTCCACATTGAAATTTTCGGTGCAATAAAATGTTTTTTCCACTACCGGGCATTCCTCTTGCTCGAACTGGGCCTTGGAGTTTTTCAGTGCCAAATATCGGTGTTTTGGAATAATAATTTGGTTACTTGCATTCCCAAAAACTAGTACGTGAAGAGATTTTTGAATTTCGGAATTTCTGTTTTACTGTATATTTTTTCTAAGTAATTGAGCATTTCTCGGAGTTCATAACTTGATATTATTGAATTATGCAGGGTATTCGATTTCGAGAGTACTATAGCATTTTCTATATTATCTAGGAAAGTTATTAACATTTGACAGTCCAAATTTAATCAAGAGATTGTGCTTTGAAAAGTAATGTAAGTACTGAGGTAATTAATAGTATTCTGAATTGCTGCCTGGAAAGTTTTTGCAAGTTTTTCTTGGTTTTTATTTCATATTATTATTGTTTTATTGTAGTTAGCAATTAATTTTTTGGATAAAGAGATTTGTAAATTTATTTCATGCGTTAAATCTTTCCGATTTTGTTCTAGTATATGAATAGCCTGCTCCTAACGTTTTTCATCGTCTGCATCAAGATTGCCAAAGAGCCACCTATTAATTTTGCCTGTGCCATAAATTGCGCCTCTTTTATTTCGAATATGAGGGTACAGGTTTTCGAATTTCTGTTGAGTTGTTTGAATTAAATGTTCTGATTTGAGTAACATTCCTTGGGCTAAGCCGTTATAAGATATAGGGTTTGCTATATTTACTTTGCTTATAGTATCCATAATTACGAAATTTGCTTCTTTAAGTTATTAAATAACCTAAAGAATTAAAGAATTAATAATTACGTTTAAATCTAAATAATGCAGAAATGTATGCTTACTATAAATTGATCTAGCATTTCCTAACTGTATAGGAAGTATAGGATTGTCATTTAGTTTAATTTTAATATCCTCGTCTATACTACGCACTCGTAATATTTGAAGGACTACGAATAAGATTAGTAGCTTCATTTCGGTTAGGTTCCTGTAACAAGGAATTAATTTTAGGTTTTCTAGCAATATTTTTATAGTATACCTTGTACCTTCTAGTATTTTAACCTTTTTAAATTTTGGTTACCTACTTGTTATCTCGAAATGTTGTTTTCAAATATGCAACTTTTTGATTTGCGAAATTTAGAGGGGCATTTCGATTTTCATTGTGTTTGGAAATAATATTTTCTTTCGCGTCTTTGATTTTTTCATATAATTTGTTACAGGTTTCTTTGTGGTCCTGAAAGTAATCTGATACAATAACATGATCATTTCAATCAAAGGGATTGGTATTATTGATGTGACCTTTTATAACTTTGAACGGGGTGAATTTTGTGACTCTGTGAATTGCATTATTGTAACCTAATATAGCTCGCTTCATAAACTGGGTTGAATTGAGATTTTTCTGATCTTTTAAACAACGAAAATGTTCAATTAGAGTGGAATGAAATCGCTCTACTGGGGAATTTGAATTACTATTTTTTAGAGTTGTGTAGTGAAGTTCTTACGACGCAATTTACAAAAATTTTCTAGATCTTCATTCTTAAATTCAGTACCGCAATCAGTCGTTGTTTTTTGAGGTAAACTATGGTGAGAGATAAAATTTAGAAGAGTCCAATTGATACGCTTGACCGTAACGTGAAAATGCGTCGATAATAGTCAAATAACTTTCATTGGCTATTTTAAATGTGTCTACATGAATGCGTTTGAAAGGTTTCGCAGTGGTTGGAATAAGATAAAATTGAATTACTGGAGAATTTCGATCGTATTTGTTTTTTAAACATGTTTCACATTGTTAACTTAATATTCGATACTTGTGCCATTTTCGGCCAATAATATCTTAAAGTTAAATACATTTTCATTTAGTTTATTCCTCTATGCCAGGATTTGCTAATATGATAGTATTCAAGTTTTTGTTTTTATTCTTCTAACGTTTCTACGTCTGTAAGAAATTTAGTACAGTGAATAAGCTTAAAAGACGAATTTTTAAATATTTCTTGAACGATTAGAGCAAAAATTTTGGGTAATGACGAATGCTGAAAGTAAGCGGCATACATTTGTTTAGGATCTATATACTCTTTAAGCAGTTGCATAAATTGATATTTGACGTTAATTTTCGGCAACCTTATGTAGAACCTTGGATTTTCAAAAATTACCTTTTTTTGACATTGTACTAAATCAATGTCGCCGTTTGTTCTAAACAATTGATTTTTATATGTGTTTAAAGATCGTTCTGTTATGGGTATAGTACAAATAGGGTTTTCTTGAGATGTATGTACTGTCTCTAGATCAGTTTTGTCGCTTTGCTGTGTTGTTACAGGGGGTTTAATTTGGATATCAGAAATTACATTAACTTTTGAATGATTTTCACCTAATGATTCCAGTATTTCGGAAATAGTATCATTATCCAAATATGGAATTGGTTGGTTTTCGTTTAGTGCTTCTTGAATTACTTGATCAATATCTCCTAGATTATTGTCAATAGAAGTTTCTAAAGGGTTAAAATCAAAATCAGGTGGATTGAAAAGTTTATGAATATTGCGTTCGTTAACTAAAATTTCTCCATTATACACAGTAACTGGGAGATTCTTAATCAATTTCTCCTCGGTATTTACCGAAAACGAAAAATTAACATCAACGGGTTGCCGAAATTTAAACGGATTTTTTTTTTAACTAAATCAATATTAAGATTCATTCGAATAAGATCTTCTAAGCCTATTACTCAGTCGAAGTAATCGTGAAAATCAAATAAAATGAAATCAATTTCGTGGACGCTATGGAATTCCGAAAATGATGGTATCGTTTCCTGATATCTAACATTTTTGCTCCCAATAGCTGTTTTTATTACGGTATTAGCGTGATAAATTGTTTGCGGATAAAAATATTCTACTACAAATGGTTTAATAATTGATCTAGAACTACCTGTATCAATCAATAATTTTAATTTTGGGTTTTCAATTTCTACGTAAGGTAACGCATTATGAAGGAGATATTTATTTCTTCTAGGTTTGTTTTTTGCGTTCGGCAGTCCAAGAGAAAATTTTCAGTTCCATTGGTGTCCGATTCAATGTT